>JAHFWG010001678.1:0-10129 GCA_020233015.1 Callinectes sapidus | reverse complement strand
GTAGTAGTAGTAGTAGTAGTAGTTTTGTTATTGTGGTCATGGTGGTGGTGGTGGTGGTGCCAATAGCATCATCGTCATCAGCAGTTGTAGTACAAATCTAATCACTCATTTACCACAAAAATTCACAAGAAAAAGAAAGAAAAAATCATAAAAACCCCACGAACAGGAAACAAAAACAACTACTCTCTTCCTCAACCACAAACAAATAAATAATAAATAAACAAAACATTCATCAATCCACATCAACACAGAGTGGAAACCCGTTCTCATCTAATCACTATACCAGTGGTTCTCAAACTGGGTGCCGCGGCACCCTAGGGTGCCACGGACAGCGCCTATGGGTGCAACAAGATTGCTATGAATTTTGTCTTGGCTAGATCGTTTCAAGGTACATTTGTAAAACAGAGTGTAGCAGTCTGCCTATAATTAACTGTTGGTGGAGGAAGTTACTTGCTCTAATATTTTACTAAAATATAGGTAGATATTTCCTTTTCCACATTATTCATTATTCATGTGAGGAGGGGTGATGGTGAAAAGGGGGTGCCACAGAAAGGAGTATATTAATTCAGGGTGCCATCACTGAAAAAAGATTGAGAACCACTGGGGTAGTGTAGGATGCTTAAAGAGTGCAATATAGTATTCAATAAGACTTCCTCTGTCTTCTCTTACATTACTGTCTTGCAGTTCCTTCATCTTCACCTTCACCCTTATCTACTGTAGGTATGGCTTCCTCAACACTTGTACAGTTACCATCTGCCTCCCTTCCTATGGACTCTGCCTCCCCCCAACATTTACTGGGATTCTTATGGCTTCCTCGACATAAAAAGACGATCGGCGATTATTTATATTTTTGGATCTTGCCCAGCCCTTCAGATCAGCTTCACTCAGATTCAATCATTTTGTCATTCGTCTCTACACAGTCTCGGGATTCACTTATCTGTAGTTTCTCTCATTCACATCCATACAATACAATATAATACTGTAACTCGGAAGACAGGGTCACCACCACCCCCCAGGCTGCCATCATACAGTACCATCTGTATACATCGGGGCTTCTTTCTCTATGGCACAGCTGTTGATATTGAGGGAATGCAGGACTTGATTGGTAGGTAGAGATGTGTGTTTATATGCGTGTGTGTGTGTGTGTGTGTGTGTATGGTTTTAGGTATATATTTATGTATGTATGGTTGGGGTGTTTGGAATGTATGTGTGTATGTATGTGTTTGTTTGTTTGTGTACTACGTGTACATGACAAGAATTTAGTGTTATTGATAGGAATTTGACAACATTAATTACATGAGAACTGTGTACCTGCCTGCCTGCCTAACGATGTGTTGCAGCTTCCTTCACTCTCTTATGTTGTTATGTAAGGAACACTTGAGCGAAAAGAAGCTTTAGATGCAATTCCTAACACCGAGGAAGCCATAAGAACCCCAGTAAATGTTGGGGGGAGGCAGAGTCCAGAGGAAGGGAGGCAGATGGTAACTGTACAAGTGTTGAGGAAGCCATACCTACAGTAGATAAGGGTGAAGATGAAGATGAAGGAACTACAAGACAGTAATGTAAGAGAAGACAGAGGAAGTCTTATTGAATACTAGATTGCACTCTTTAAGCATCCTACACTACCCCAGTGGTTCTCAATCTTTTTTCAGTGATGGCACCCTGAATTAATATAATCCTTTCTGTGGCACCCCCTTTTCACCATCACCCCTCCTCACATGAATAATGAATAATGTGGAAAAGGAAATAGCTACCTATATTTTAGTAAAATATTAGAGCAAGTAACTTCCTACACCAACAGTTAATTATAGGCAGACTGCTACACTCTGTTTTACAAATGTACCTTGAAACGATCTAGCCAAGACAAAATTCATAGCAATCTTGTTGCACCCCTAGGCGCTGTCCGTGGCACCCTAGGGTGCAGCGGCACCCAGTTTGAGAACCACTGGTATAGTGATTAGATGAGAACGGGTTTCCACTCTGTGTTGATGTGGATTGATGGATGCTTTGTTTATTTATTACTTATTTGTTTGTGGTTGAGGAAGAGAGTAGTTGTTTTTGTTTCCTGTTCGTGGGGTTTTTATGATTTTTTCTTTCTTTTTCTTTTGAATTTTTGTGGTAACTGAGTGATTAGATTTGTACTACAACTGCTGATTACGATGATGCTATTGGCACCACCACCACCACCACCACCATGACCACAATAACAAAACTACTACTACTACTACTACTACTACTACTACTACTACTACTACTACCACCGATACAATATAATACGTGCTATGATGTTTAGCAGGTTTACTATTAAAAGTGAACATTCAAATTAAAGCATTAGCAACAACACCAATTAAAGAGTTAATAGTCGCTCATATTACACCAAATCACCACCTCCACCACCACCACCACTACCACCACCTCCTCCACCACAGCTGACCTTTTGGTGGCATGAAAGTTGGAGTCTGTTGAAATGCTGTAAATCATGTTAGAGTGGCTTTTCAGAGAGAGAGAGAGAGAGAGAGAGAGAGAGAGAGAGAGAGAGAAAGAGAGAGAGAGAGAGGAGTAATAGTTTTAATCACAGCTAACTTTACTTACTCGGGTCATAAGAGAGAAAGCGGAAGTAGTACAAAAACAAACAATATTGATTATAGTTAAGTTTGTGGATAAATTGGAGGGATGTTTTGGGGGTATATTCATGTGTGTGTGTGTGTGTGTGTGTGTGTGTGTATGTGTGTGTGTGTGTGTGTTTTTGTGTGTGTGTCTGTGTGTGTGTGTGTGTGTGTGTGTGTATGTGTTTGTGTGTGTGTCTGTGTGTGTGTGTGTGTGTGTGTGTGTGTGTGTGTGTGTGTGTGTGTGTGTGTGTGTGTGTGTGTGTGTGTGTGTGTGTGTGTGTGTGTGTGTATACCTAGTTGTATTATATAGGGTTCGAGCGGGGCTCATACAGTAGTGTCCTGTCTCCATATCTCCAGATATCCAATACTACCATGTATTTATGTATATTGGTTGCTGCAACAACCTCCTCTTTTAATCCATTCCAGGTGTCCACAATTCTGTGTGGAAAACTATACTTTCTTGTGTCCTTGAAACACCGACTCTTATTTATCCTCCTTGAGTGTCCTCTCATCTGTCTGGTTTCTTCCTCCATCATCACCAGGTTCGGGTTGTCCTGCTTTCCAATGCCATTTACTATCTTATATGGAGTTATTGGATCTCCTCTCTTTCTTCTATCTTCCAGAATTGGCAGCCCCATTTCCTTTAATCTGTCGTCTTATGTTAACTCCCTTAATTCTGGTCCCATTTTTGTGGTAACTCTTTGGACCCTTTCTAATTTCCTTATATCTTGTTTCGCATTAGGTGACCACACCACTGCTGCATATTCCAACCTCAGCCGTATCATGCTGGTTAGAATTTTTTTCATCATTTCCTTATCCATGTAGTGGAAAGCCACCCTAATGTTGATTAATGTTCTGTATGTGGATCCAAATATTTATTTTATATGCCGTGTGTGTGTGTGTGTGTGTGTGTGTGTGTGTGTGTGTGTGTGTGTGTGTTTGTTTGTGTGTGTTTGTTTGTGTGTGTTTGTGTGTGTTGTTTATTTGTGTGTGTTGTTTATTTGTGTGTGTTGTTTGTTTGTGTGTGTTGTTTGTTTGTGTGTGTTGTTTGTTTGTGTGTGTTGTTTGTTTGTGTGTGTGTGTGTGTGTGTGTGTGTGTGTGTGTGTGTGTGTGTGTGTGTGTGTGTGTGTGTGTGTGTGTGTGTGTGTGTTCTTTCCCCACTGTCTATCTATTTGTTTGTTTGCTTAATCTTTGCTGTCTCTACTACTACTACTACTACTACTACTACTACTACTACTACTACTACTACTACTACTACTACTACTCTATGGTTACCATATAGCTATGAAATGTCAAAATTACCTTCACTATCACCTAATATAATATTGGAAAACACTTAAATTGATAAAAAAAAGAAAAAAAAAAGAAAACTGAACCCGTCTATCTTTGCTGTAGTGACGAGGTCCCAAAGCCACAAACAAGCAAACAATAAATCCAAATCCCTATCAGCGCTAGTTATTAAAGGTTAAATAAAGACTGAGGCTGGACGTGAAGCGACGCAGGAACGGCTGGGAGCATCGACTTCATTCAAGAAACATACACGTTAGTCTTGATTGAAACCAAAGCCATCCATCCGGTGAATCGTGTGTTATACTTTAACGATCTCACGGAAGCCATTACTGACTATGGCATTATACAGTAGCCTATACGCAGACGACACTCGAATCATTTGTCCTCAAAGATCTAATCTATAGAGCTTAGGCCAATCTTTCATCAACAAAGAAATATTGGAACAATTAACGGCTGAATGTTTCACACAAACAAGACACAATGTACATATATTTATTATCTCGACACCTTCATCTCATCTGACAGATACCGACAGACACAGGAATTGCATTTGAGAGCACTTCCATCACCCACAGTGGGCCAGTACACATAACAAAACCCTTGGTATCTTAATGGATCGTCACATGAACTTTGAGCTTTAATCAATACAATGTATAAGAAAGTCATGGGTCATCTTTTATTTATAAATAAAGTGAAGGATCAATTTGAGAGTAAAACTTGGAGTACAGTGGTAGAGTCGATCGGTCTCAGCACAGTGAACTATTACCTCCCAACACACTCGTACGGCACTACCAACAGCCAAGATGAAAAGAATATTCTCTTAATCCTACCAACAGCAGCACTGCACACTGCTACGTCAAGTGCACCAAACCAACCAACTAAAGAATTCCGCTCCCAAGATTTGTGTTGGCGGAGCGAGAAGATCTGGCCAATCCTCTCCCCCTCGTAACCCAACTCCAATGGCGCCAGTAGATAAAAAAAGACATTTGATGTTACTGTGCTGTCCATGTGTCTAAGGGAAAAAAGACCGTTTCCTGAGTGGTACATGTCCCGCCCTACACAGAGTGAAGCCTCAGGCCACACCTACCTACACAACACGACACTAATACATGTATATACAATTTACACACACACACACACACACACACACACACACACACACACACTGGCATTGCTCCTTCACTGTCTTGGGGCGTAAGACGGGGAATACCATGCCCTCTGACGTGAACAATTCCAACACACTTGCCTCTTTCAAAAAACGTCTAAAGGTGTTTTCCTAAGCAAGTGTGTGTGTGTGTGTGTGTGTGTGAAAAATGGTAAAAAATCTATATATCTATATAAGTTTAGACTAGAAATGAAAAAAATAAATAAATAAATAAAAAGGTAATAGAAATAAATCGCAAAAAATCAAGATAAATGAAAAATATATAGAAGAAATAACTTTAAAGGAAACGCGGAGTGAACGAAGTCCAACGGAAAGCGCGGAGTGAACAATATGTACAGACGCGGAACTTGAGACAATCGAAACGCGGAGAACAACGAGCTAAGAAGCAGAGTGAACACTGCCAACCAATGAACACCGCCGATTGAACACTATAGACCACTGAACACGACCGACTGAACACTATAGACCGATGAACACGACCGACTGAACACTATAGACCACTGAACACGACCGACTGAACACTATAGACCGATGAACACGACCGACTGAACACTATAGACCGATGAACACGACGGACTGAACACTATAGACCGATGAACACGACCGACTGAACACTATAGACCGATGAACACGACGGACTGAACACTATAGACCGATGAACACGACCGACTGAACACTATAGACCGATGAACACGACCGACTGAACACTATAGACCGATGAACACGACCGACTGAACACTATAGACAGATGAACACGACCGACTGAACACTATAGACCGATGAACACGACCGACTGAACACTATAGACCGATGAACACGACCGAGTGAACACTATAGACCACTGAACACGACCGACTGAACACTATAGACCGATGAGCACGACCGAGTGAACACTATAGACCACTGAACACGATCGACTGAACACTATAGACCGATGAACACGACCGAGTGAACACTATAGACCAATGAACACGACCGAGTGAACACTATAGACCGATGAACACGACCGACTGAACACTATAGACCGATGAACACGATCGACTGAACACTATAGACCGATGAACACGACCGACTGAATACAACCGAGTGAACAGTAGTGATGAAAACGACCGAGTGAACACAACGAATAAACACGACCGACCCATTGAACACTACCGACCGATGAACACGACCAAGTGAACACAATGAATGAACACGACCGATGAACATTACTACTACTACTACTACTACTACTACTACTAATACTACTACTACTGCTGCTACTACTACTACTACTACTACTACTACTACTACTACTACTACTATATTGTTACTTTTTATTATAATAACGAACAGTCAAAATTCCGGACACCTTCACTAACACCTGATATAATATTAGAAAACACGTAAATTAATATATATATATATATATATATATATATATATATATATATATATATATATATATATATATATATATATATATATATATATATAGATATATATATATATAGATATATATATATATATATATATATATATATATATATATATATATATATATATATATATATATATATATATATATATATATATATATATATATATATATATATATATAAAGAAAACTCAACTCGCATTACTAATTCATTTGGTCGCCCGGTAGAAACGCAGTCTCTTCCACATCGCGGCTACCATCACCATCATCATCATCAGCTGACAAGAAGGATAACAACACGCGGAGTAGACGTTTGTGTGTGTGAGAGAGTGTGTGTGTTTTGGTGCTTTTCATGTGCAGAACATTACAAAACCAACAGTTAGCTGTATATAAAAAATGGCTATTAGTGACAGAACTATGTGTGGGACCTGTAAAACGGTAGTGTGGCAGCAGATTAGGTTGTGACGTGAGCTCTGGTACCACAATGGCTGCCACAGGATCTGTATGAGGCTCATCAGAAAAGTACATACAGGTGAGCTGTGATACTGCTACGTCTGCAGATCTCAATTAAAGGAAGGAAAACCGAAGACTTAAAGAATTGGAGGATACGAAGAAGCAATTCGCAGAGCTCAAAGGAGAAATTATTAAGTACGTTTGGAGGGACAACATGCACTCCGCCAATCAAGTGAAAAAATAAAAAATAAAAAATGGAAGGGGAAGTACGCGGGGGAATTGAAAGCAGAAGGAGCAGTGGTGTGGGTGGACACTAAACTCACCAGCAGGTATGAGAGAATACATGGATGAGTATATGAGAGAGGCCTAGGGTTGCCTTAGGTCCGGGTTTTCCCCAACGTCCTAAATTCACGTGTCGAGATTTGCGCGCGTGATCCAGTGGGATTTCGAAAAATCCCTCAAATGTCCGGAATTTTACATTCCATCAATTTAACTAAACAACCATTAATTAGACTATCATATTTCTGTAGGATGAAATGAAAGGAGAGAGGGAAGGGCAGGGATTCACTGGGTGGCAGCTCCTTTATAGCTTTTTTTATTTACATTTTGACATTAGCCAAGTATATATAGGAATTCCTTATGAGTTGCATTGCCATGTCTATAGGACCAACATTGTCATCTTAACACCTTGGTGATGAGGACAGGCAAGTCATCTTATCAACTCACCTGGTAGGGCTGCCTTATCAGTAGCACATGGAGTCAGCAGCCCAAAAGTTATAAGAATACCCCAGTCAGATTGTTGACTTACCTAGTTGGCTCCTTTGCTTAATAAAAGTGTAGCACAAAATATACTAAAACTTGGTAGAACTATGGGGAACCCAGAGCTGCTGGTGTGCCAGACCCAGATATAGATTATTTGTAGTAGACTTCAAACACATACTTCATGGTGCAATTAGAGTGAAGTCCCCTGTATACACTATGTGCAGGATCATTGAGGCCTGTGCACTGGTCCACAAGATATGCAAGGACCGAAACAGTTACCAGCTGAGGATGGGGCTGTTGATCCTGTTGATCAAGACCCCACAACACCAGCAGGTTTGTGTGGGCTCCCATAGGATGGTGCCAAGAAGCCTCATCCTTCCTGAGGAGGAACTCGCCTTGGTTTCCTCCTCAGTAGACTGTTGTTCCTCATCCTGTACCAGGGTCACCACATGGCCCTCAAGGAGTGGCAGGCCCTTCTCTTCCCTGACACGATTAATTGCTGCCACACTACCACCCTTTGTTTCCTCACTCACTACTAGCATGTCCATATTGGGGTCCCATGCTGTGGGGCCGAGGGGCTCCTCAATGGGCACAGCATGCAGCTCAGCACTGGGGTCCAGCTCCTCCACCAGCTGGGCCAAACCAGCCATCCTCTCCTCAAGGGGTCTAATAAGCTCAGTCAATGTTTTCTTCCTGAGCAAAGAGCCATCAGCAATCCCACAGACAAGCCGGCCATTACATTGCAGCAGTGCTCCTGAAAACATCACCCAGTGGCCAACATGTGGCTGGCCAAAAGTGCCACCCAACACTACATTAGAATAAACCTTGTCTGTTGGGAGAGAAACAGGAAGGGGCATCTCCTCATCACCTTCTCTCTTCTCTTGTGCTTCAGGCAACACCACCACTTGCCCACCAGCAGCCAGACGGCTACTGTGAAGCTTCTCCCTACCCTGCCCTGTGTCCTCCAGGAGCAACACATCCACTGGAGTAGAGTCCTAGGTGGTCTTTGTATGGAGTCCTTAAAGCCAGCCAACAACACTTGTACATCCAGACCATGGCAAAGGGAACTGCCGCGGCTGTAGATGCTTGTGGTGATGTGATTGTACAGGGTAAGTGGTTTGATGCTATCTGGCAGATGAGTTTTAGCTTGTGGGTCAAAGTGGACATAGAGTATTTTAGTCACATGCTGGGATGCTCCTTTCAACACCTGCAGGACAGTGAGGGAGGTGACACACACACACACACCGCGTAGTGCAGTGGTTAGCACGCTCGGCTCACAACCGAGAGGGCCCAGGTTCGAGTCCTGGGCACAGCGAGGCAAGTGGGCAAGCCTCTTAATGTGTATCAAGCCCCTGTTCACCTAGCAGCAAGTAGGTACGGGATTGTGACCTCGCTGTCCCGGTGTGTAGTGTGTGATGTGATCTCAGCCCTACCCAAAGATCAGTCTACATGAGCTCTGAGCTCCCTCTGTAGGGAAAGGCTGGCTGGCTGGCGACCGAGGTGAATAACACACACACATTAATGAAGAAGAAATATTGGCAACCTCAAGGATTTCATTTTTCTTATCCTAATCAGATCACTCAGCCTGAAACATTCACCAGACAAATGTACACCCACATCATCACCCAGACCCACACTGACACACACTCACCCTGGGCAGCCGGGCTACAATGCCACCTGCCGGCTAAGTGAGCACCAAGAGGCCTGTCACCGGACACATTTGGGAATCAGAGGAACAGTAATTGAGAATGATTATGGTAATGTGGTTCAATTATGAAATGCATAGTAATGGTATAGTTGTTTTCTTTGCATGTGGGTATATTTCACATATTTTTCCTTGTGGTGGGGGAACAAGAATTTATTCTCAGTCCACACTGTATATGTATATTATGATGGTGAGGGATTTATTAATTCAAGAGAGAGTAGACAGACATTGAGTGTGTTTCCATTGTGAACAGGATAAATCACAAAATTACCACCATATCTTTGCTAGTAGTAGTAGTACATAGGATAGGATAAATATTACTTCACATTCTATCCATTTATTAAAGACATTCATTTGTACAGGTTTGTGAAGGTGGAAACAAGCTTGGGTGACGGCTGGCCTGGGTGATACTGTGGCTGGCTTGGCTCGGCTTGGCTTGGCTTGGCTCGACTTGGCTTGGTGCAGTTAAGATTGGTAAGTAAGTCAATTTGGCTAACTGCTCTATATTGATCTTATTAACTGCATGCCTCCCCTCTGTTCCCTTCCTCTCTCCTCTCACAACAGTTGCAGTGTCTTATGGCAATCACCACCACCACCACCACCACCATACACACACACAGACAGAGAGACAGCCTTCATTTCCTGGTGGCTTTGCTTGTCAGTGTAACCCTTCAAATGCAGGAACTCCTAACCTAACCTAACCTAACCTTTTACAGAGACCTCCCAC
>JAHFWG010001097.1:29370-35538 GCA_020233015.1 Callinectes sapidus | reverse complement strand
GTAGTAGTAGTAGTGGTAGTAGTAGTAAGAGTAGTAAGAGTAGTAGCAGCAGCAGAAATCGTATTATTATTATTATTATTATTATTATTATTATTATTATTATTATTAATAGTAGTAGTAGTAGTAGTAGTAGTAATGGTGGTGGTCCAGATAGTGGTGATTGTAGTAGTAGTAGTAGTAGTAGTAGTAGTAGTAGTAGTAGTAGTGGTGGTGGTAATAGTAGTAGTAGCAGTAGTAGTAGTAATGGTTGTGGTCCAGATAGTGGTGATTGTAGTAGTAGTAGTAGTAGTAGTAGTAGTAGTAGTAGTAGTAGTAGTAGTAGTAGTTGCTGTTGTTGTTGTTGTTGTTGTAGCAGTAGTAGTAGTAGTAGTAGTAGTAGTAGTAGTAGTAGTAGTAGTAGTAATTCAATTCAATTCAATTCAAATTCTTTATTTCGTACTAACAACGTACATAAGATTAATAGAAAAGTTAATTACAATCTTCGATACAATTATAAAAACAACACATAACATGCATTAAAATTATTCACAATTACTGATTAAGATAAGAGAATGCAAAGATAATATTGTATAAAATTAAAATTATCATTAAAAAATTCTAAACAATATAAAAAATGCAAGCATTCAATCCCAAATACATATCTTTATCCTTAAAGTCACCTTAATTAAATACCCGTACATGACTCATGATTTTGTACCCAAGAGAGGCGTGCCATCAATATGTCCAATTCACATTCATAAAAATTAACACTGTATTTTTTCAATACAAGATTCCTAAGACTGTTGTAATGGTATCCTCTAAAAACACATGACAGTCCAATCTTTAAAATCATATTTCTCCTATTAAAAAGAGATTTAAAATATCTGCATTGTACAAATATAAAATAATGATTAAATAGAAGAATGTAAAGGTCTTTTGCCAAATTATGACTACTGGTGTGCCGAGGTACTTTACTAATTTTCTTCATAGCATCAGAGAATGCTATTACAAAGGTCTTGAAGAATCTGTCAGAGATTATTTTGCCTGAATTCCATAATGGAAGTCCATAATTTGGCAAACAGTATGATTTGAATAAAAATAGTAATGTGTTCTTATTGACATTTCCTAAAAAAATTCCTAAAAACAGAATTAAAACTGGCATAAAAAGAATTAAGTATTAATTCAACATCACTTTCATCATGTAGACTCTGGTGAATTACATGTCCAAGATATGTGTACGAGTCTACTACCTCATATTTCTCAATAAACTTTGGTCTTTTTCTTTTATGACTACAAAAAATCATACATTTTGTTTTATCCTGATTCACTGTCAACTTCAAATCTCCAATTCTTTCCTCAAAAGCATTACAGAGTTCCACTAGATTGTTTTCATTATTAGCAAGAATTGCAACATCATTTGCATAGGCTAAAATATTTAGTCTGTAAAGTCCTAACTGACATCCCTTTTCAACTTGGCCAAAGTCCTTTAGAATTTTATCCATATAAAATTTAAACAACATTGGTGAAAGTATTCCCCCTTGTCTTACACCAGTTGGTATTCTTTGATATTCTCCCTTTTTACCTTGCCAAACAATCCTACCATATTGATTACACAAGTAGTTCATTAGTAATAATACAATGTCAGGAGGTAGACCTTTCTTCAATAAAATACTTCCTAATTTGATATGATCCACTCTATCAAATGCTTTAGATAAGTCCATAAAACATACATACGCCCTGCCCCTATTTTTCATATACATGTTAACTGTTTCTTTAAGCACTAAACATGCATCAGAAGTGGACATACCCTTTGTAAAACCAAACTGTTTAAAATCCATAAAAAGTTTTTCATCTAAAATATCCAATGAATGAAGTTCTAAAATCTTCAACAATGAAGAAGACACCATTACTGGCCTGTAGTTATTAGAATCTGAACAATTACCTTTATTGTTTTTTTTATTATTGGTGTAATATCACCCCTTAACATGTGTACTGGAATATAGCAATGTGAATAGCAGGCATTTAAGAAACATGACAACATATACGACAACTCATCTGAACACTGTTTCAAAAGCATTGAATGAAATCCATCATGACCAACTCCCTTATTCATATTGCTGATAATATCTCTAAGCCTTTCAATAGATAAGACTGGATTAAATTTTCTTGCTTTTCCCCACACTATTTTTAAGCATCTTATGAATTCTGTCTCCTCCTCATCATTTCCTTCATCATATTTAGGAATAAATTTCTTTTCAAAAATCTGAATCACATCAGAAGTTTTACATTCACCATCAATAACCTTTGAAGATTTTATTTTATTTGACTGGGATTTTACTTCATTCCAAAATTGGATCATATTTTTGTTTTTTAATTTTTCCTGTATTGACTGAGATATCTCTGACTTCTTATTATTTCTACATTGCCTTAGTGCATCTTTGAACACCTTCCTGCTGTGCACCATCACATCATATTCATTAGAATACTTTGGTTTACCTTTCCTCAACCACTGCTTATAATTTTCCCTAAATTCAGCATACAATGGTTTTACAGTTCTGTTCCAGCCAGGTATTACTGTGTATTTGCATTTCTTAACATTAAGGCTTCCAAATTCTTCACAGCACAGGTCCATCGCATTAACTAATGCTTGGTAAATTTCATCCAATTCATTTCTGTGAACAGGTGACTAACATCCAACCTCATGACATGAAATAGACTCATGCCTTAAATAAGGTTTCACATATCTCAGTACAATATCCTCCATGTATTTCATATCCTCATGTGACACTTTATCCCACATGATTCTTTTTCCAGATTGCTCTGTCTCATTAATAATATTATCAACAATATAGTTACTAAAGTCAAATGTAACACTGGTAGCCAAAGGTAAATGGTCTGAGCCAACCCTATCATACAATACATTACAACTATTTATTCTAACAGAGTCAGATGAATCACATATAATATGGTCCAACCATTTGGTATATGAGCCACAGTAAGGTATGTAGGTAAATGTGCTATCATCCAGTTGATCTACATCTAAGCAGTGTAAACTATTTCTTTTCATAAAATTTACAACATTGTTCCACGCCCTCCCTATGTATGGGTCAGCATTAAAATCACCAATAAAAAACACATTGTTAAATCTATAATTAGTTAAAATATCCTCAAGATCTTGAAGCCCTTCCATGTATGCATGCAAAGATTCATTCTCCCATGAAACACTTCTAATATAAACATTAATAATCATAATATCCATACCGTTACAAGATAACTGTAATACAATATAATTTTCCTCTATAGCCAAAACTTTTATGGGCAGATGTTTCCTCCACATACACACAAGACCTCCTTGACACCTACCCATACCATACCCGTAAACATCTTTCAGAATATATTGCTGGAGATCCAACACATTCATAAGACTCATCAATATAGTTAATGTCCCCCATCTTATCCTCAGTAACATAGGTTTCTTGTAGGAATATTAGATCATATTTGTCCAAACAGAGCTGTCTAACTATGTCAATATTTTTTCTTAATGAACAGCAATTATAAGTAGTGAAACTTAGCTCCATGATTTTTTTTTTATTTATTATAAAATTTATCAACGATCAAGTCTTCAGGCCACAAATCAGCATTAAAAAGCTTTTCTCTCTCCATAGCTTTCCTTGATTTGTACTCTTTCCAGTCCTCCGACAGCTTGTCATCATTCTTCACACTCCCATCAGGTGATGAAGACATAATAGGAGTACGAGTACTTTTTGGACGATTTCCTCCCTTAATATGGCTTTCTGACTGACCGTTGCTTCGTTGGTTCCATTGATCTTTCACATCCATATCATAAAAAATTTCATGTCTCTCATCTTCCCTTGGTATATTGATGTGTTCCTTTCTTGCGTTCAGCTGATCCTTCCTTTGCACGCGTTGACCCACAGATTGTTTCCGGTGCTCTTGTAAGCTGTTTATGCCCTGTTGATCATGTGACTTTGCTCCCAAGTTATCATTATCAAGCTCTTCCATATCAATGCCTTCAAAAACAGGTAAAGCAGTTGCTCCTATCAAAGGTTCAAACTTTCCATCATTACCTTCTGGTGTACTGTCCCTTGCACTTTTTCTACTTCTCAGAACATCTGCATAATTCTTTTCATTCTGCTTGTTACTCTTTTCTTTACTAGTTAGCTTTAGAGATAATCTCCTTTCTTCTTTATTTGTTAAAGAGAGTAAATCATCCAGTACTTTTGACTTATTCACTTTTATATCCTTTGAAGCTTCCTCTATGCCTCCAATGGCCTTGCTGAACTTATTATTTAATTAAAGTATTCATCTCAGCCCTCATAGTTCTCACAGTATCTGTTGTGTTATATACTTCAGTTTTCATGTCTAGTATTTTTGGTAAGAACTCATTCATCATTTTTACATCATCAGCCAGACCAGGGGTTCCCAAGCTTTTCCTAGCACGACCCCATTTAGCACTATATATATATATATATATATATATATATATATATATATATATATATATATATATATATATATATATATATATATCCCAAGTGTTTATGTTTACTTCTACATTTACAGCAGTAGTGTGAGTTTTTGGTCATATGATGGTATTTATGTAAAGGAGAAATTAACACATAAAACATATTTAGATTTTACTTACAAAAGAAATGTAATCAAAATGAAATTCTCAAATTTGGCAATTACAAACTGGTGATACTATTTTAACACTACATAACATGCTACTCCGTTATAACAGCTGTATTGCAAGTATCATACTGCACCTCCTGGCTGTCTGATATTATAATTAGCCTATTATTTGGACTGTTTGATCAATTTTCTGTATCTGGGGGTGTATGATGTTAGGCAACACACCATACAATTTTCCAAATTGATGGCAGTCATACGGCTACGATAGTCATTTTTAATGAACACCATTGATGAGAATGCTGCCTCACAAACATAAGTGGTTCCAAATTGTACAAGAACCTGCAAGGCTCGATTTTTTACAGCTGAATGCCTATTTGCTAAATTAATCCAAAACTTTCCTATGTCCTTATACACATCAAAGTCCACTCTTGCTTCATTGTCAGCTTGTAAGTCTGCCATTTCAAGTGCAATAGAGCCACACTGCTTTGCATCAGTTTTGAATGGAAACTGCACAAAATCAAAAGACTCGGTTAGCAACTTTGGGAATCTAGCATTCATATTCCCTCTCAGATTCTGCAAATATTTAAGTAAATCCTGCTTCTCTTCTGCGAGATCCAGTGCTTCATCAAAATCAATATCCTTTGTAGCTGTAAATTCCAAGTAGTGATGTAAATGAGAGTAACTATCAGCTTCAGCTTCTTCTTGTATTATCTGCAGCTTGCTGACAAAAGCCTTTATTGCACCCTGAAGGTCAAACACCCATTTCTCTTTTCCTTGAAGTTCAGTGTTGAGCTTATTAATGTGCTCAAAAACGTCAGTCAGAAGTGCAAGGCGAGCAAGAAAGTGTGGATCACGAAAATAGCAAGCATTCTTGTGCCCCTGATCTTGCAAGAATGTGGCCAGTTCACGGCGAAGAAGGAAAACCCTTTCCAAGGTTTTTCCTCGTGACAGCCACCTGACAGCAGTATGCATTAGCAGTGTGTGGTGATTAGAATTTTCAGTGACACACAACTGTTTGAACATGCGAGAATTCAGGTCCCTAGCCTTCACATAATTGACAGTAGAAATGACTACCTGCATCACATCAGCGAAGTTCGGAGACATGTCTTTTGAAGCCAAACTCTGACGATGGATGATACAGTGGTTTGTTTTAATGTGAGGATGTTTTCTTGATAGAATTCCACGCACTCCAATATTCTTACCCATCATTGATGGGGCACCATCCATGCTACATTCAATTACTTTACTCCAGTCCAGGTTGTTTTCAGTGAAGAACTTATCTACAGCATTAAATATATCCTCACCTTTTGTTGTAGTTTCGAGTGAAATGCAAGTAAGCAGTTCCTCAATGACAGAGCTCTCCTTTAGAAATCTTCCGAAGATCAGAAGTTGCGGTTGTGATGTAATATCCGTCGACTCGTCCACTGCCAGGGCTGTCCACGGGGAATTTCTGAAGTCTTCTAAAATTTGCTCTTTCAGATCTGCTGCAATACCCTGGAGGCGTCTTGTTATGGTATTATTGCTGAGAGTAGCATC
>JAHFWG010001097.1:3154-20685 GCA_020233015.1 Callinectes sapidus | reverse complement strand
ATTACAACCACAATCGAAACGATAACAACAGGAGCAACAGCAGCAGCAGCAGCAGTAGCAGCATCAGCAGCAAAATCAACAGCAACAACAGTAATAACAACAACAACAATAACTACTACTACTACTACTACTACTACTACTACTACTAATTACTACTACTGATACTATTACTAGTACCACCACCACTTTTACAACTACCGCTACTACATGTACCACTACTACCGCCGCTTCTGTTACTACCACTAACACTACTACTACTACTACTACTACTACTACTACTACTACTACTATTACTACTACTACTACTACTACTATTACTACTACTACTACTACTACTACTACTACTACTACTACTACTACTACTACTACTACTACTACGACTACTGCTACTACTGCTGCTGCTTCGAAGTTGTCGGAGGCGAAGATCAAGGCAGGAGTATTTGTGGGCCCCAAGGTGAGGCGACTTATTGAGTCCGACAGGTTTCCTGAGAAGCTCTCTGAGGTTTAGCTGGCAGCTTGGACAAGCTTTGTTTCTGTAGTCAAAGGTTTCCTCGGAAACCACAAGGCAGAGAACTACAGAGAAATCGTTGGCGAACTTGTGGATACGTACCGAAGAATGGGCTGCCTGATGTCACTGAAGCTACACGTACTACCCGCCCATCTTGATGTGTTCAAAGAAAACATGGGAGGCTACTCAGAAGAACAAGGTGAAAAATTTCACCAGGATACAAGGTCTTTCGAGGAGCGCTACAAGGGACAGTACAATGAAAGTATTATGGGGGATTATATCTGGAACCTTTTGCGTGAAAGTGAACTGGAATACAATCGCCAATCTCGTAGACGAACTGCTTTTTGATTAAACTATAACGCTAGAATTTTTGCATCAATTCTGTTTCAAAATTCCGGATCAATACTCTTTATCAACGCTCTGCATCACCGCACTGTATCGCTGTCTGTGTATTAACATATAATACATAATCATTCCCTACTCATTTCCTTCTTTTTATGTTCATTTTTATAGATGGGGCCTAGAGAATTCAATTTTTCATCACTGATTTATCTAATAGTCGTGTTAACATCAATTAAAATTATAATCAACAGGATTCACTTGATTTATAAGCAGAAAGTCTGAAAACCCCATGAATTAATAAGCAAAAACGGCAGAAAATCAATAAACTGACCTCGTGGACTTGGTGACAGCTGATTTTTACTTATTTATCTCCTAAAAAATCATAAAATAATAGTTTTAACTCAAGGACAAACTTTGTGTTACACGGTGTAATTGGTCCTGTGGACACATGGCACGCAGCTCACAGGAAAATTCCGTACTCAGCCGGCGCCTAAATGTTCTCCACCGATGAAAACAATTATAACTATGTCCGTATTTCCGGCCTCCTATGACTTGACTTTATTAATTGAAAGGGAGGTTTCAAGGCATTTTATTCTTGGTTTTTGGATAATTCCTTTGCACCTATAAGGTGACTGGCAAATTACTGATGTTTTTCTTTCATTGTCTTGTGTTGTCCTTGTCCGACTTCCCCCTCTTACATATATAAATAAAGATATAAATTATATATATATATATATATATATATATATATATATATATATATATATATATATATATATATATATATATATATAGATATATATATATATAGATATATATATATATATATATATATATATATATATATATATATATATATATATATATATATATATATATGGCAACGTTAAGTAGACAAGCCTCACTTTGGCTGGTGCACGTGTGGTGTGGCAGTGAGAGCAGCTGAGTAGCGGCACGGAGCAGCCAGATGGACAGATGGAAGTGGAGTGCCTGCCGTCTGTGAGAATCGGATACAGTGTGAGTTGCTGCCTCACGTATCTCACTCTCTTATGTGACGAGCTAATGCTGGGACGAACTGGGGTACACTGGAGGGGGGGTTAAAGCTTTCATTACCCCCACCCCCTTCTCTCTCTCTCTCTCTCTCTCTCTCTCTCTCTCTCTCTCTCTCTCTCTCTCTCTCTCTCTCTCTCTCTCTCTCTCTCTCTCTCTCTCTCTCTCTCTCTAATTAAACTTCTGGTGTTATACATTTAGCTGAACTGTACATAAGTGCAATAGAGGAGAGTAGGTGGGGCTGAGCTAATGTTACATGTGTCGTTTGTAATTATTTAAAAGCACACTGCCACCTACTATGATTTGGATAGGCTATACAATAAAATACACACACATTATGAAAGTTGTACATATCTTGATTTAGGTATGTGTATAATAAATGTGATAGAGCTGTGTGTTCAAGGTATGTGTGAACACTGCTCTACGCTCTGTCCTCCTCTGCACTTTGTCCAGCAGGTTGAGGTGGCAGCGGGCACTGGCCATCCATGTGAGTGGCGCGTACTCCATGATGGGCCTGCTGACCTGAGCCTTCCTTGTACAGGATCAGGAGGCCATCGGCGTTTAGGAGGTGACTCAGACGACGCAGCAGTGTCACCTTCTGCGAGGCTTTCCGAGTCACTTCCTCGAGGTGACGGTCGAAGAGGAGTCGTGAGTCCACCTCCACGCCGAGGATGCTGACGCTGTCCTGTAGAGGGATGGTGTTGTCTCCCATCCTCAGCCTCCCGTGCAGCTCACGCGCATCCACGTGTGAGCGTGTCACCACCATGGCCTGGGTCTTGTCGGGAGCAAACTTGACTTGCCACCTGTCACCCCAGGTCATAATGTCGAAGAGTAGTGCGTTGGCTGACTGTACCACGGCCTGTGCCTCCCCCCTCTCGTAGATCCAGGAAAGGGTGCAGTCGTCGGCGTACGCACTGGCTGAGGGGACGCTCTGCAGGAGGTCATTAAGATATATGTCCAACAATATTGGCCCCAGGACTGACCATTGTGGGACAGAGGCCTCAATGGGGATACTGGGTGAGGTGTACCAGTTGACCACGACGCGTAGACTCCTGCCCGTCAGGTAACTGAAGAAGAGGTGTAGCAGGTCCCCTGTGATGCCCAGTTGCTCGAGTTTGGCGATAAGCCCCCGATGCCATACAGTGTCGAACGCGCCAGCGATGTCCAGCGCAATCACTAGGGAGGGGCGACCAGCGTCCAGGGCGTCGTGCCATGACTTTGATAGGAGAAGGAGCAAATCAGAGGTGGAGCGGCCTTTCCTGAAGCCGAACTGTCCTGGTGACTCAAGGTGGTTCTCGTCCAGGAATTTCGTCACTTGCTAACAAATGACCCTTTCGAGGGTCTTACTGACCACCGAGAGGAGTGAGATGGGCCAGTAGTTATTCGGCTCCAACCTCTGCTTCTTCTTATGGACGGGTGTGACTCTTGCCTCTTTCCACAGCGACAGCCATACCCTGGACACTTGGCACTGGCGGAAGATGTGCACGAGGGGCGTGGTGAGCTCATCCGCACATTGTTTGAGGAGGTGAGGACTTACACCATCAGGGCCTGAGGCCTTCCCGACGTTGACGCCCTTCAGGTGCCTCCTAACAGCGTCCTCCGTGATCACTACGCTCTCCATAGTTGAGGCACCAAGACGTGGGAGAGGTGATGGCTGCCTGTCAGTTTCTGGTGTCCTCATCTTCTCGCTGAGTACTCGGGCGAGGAGGTCTGCTTTTTCCTGGCTGGTGACGGCCAGGTCCCCACGTGGTGTAGTGAGAGCCGGCACTCGTTCATAGGAGGTGGCGCCCTGCTTCTCCTTCACCAAGCTCCACCACTGCTTGGGGTCCAGCTAGTTTGAGGACAGCTTCCTCCTGCTGTCGTCCTCCCATCTTGCCTTGCCCTATTTTGCGGTTAGCGTCATGGCTTTCCACGCAGCTCAGTGCAAGGCCTTGTTACGCTGGGTGGGGCACCTCTTGTAGCGTCTTCAGGCACTGTGTTTTTGCTCAGCAGCAGCACGGCAACGATACCCAAACCATGGCTGGTCTTTAGAACTCGTTGTGTAGGTCCTGTGTGGGACATGCTGTTGCTGCAAGTTGAGGAGGATGGTGGTGAGGGCGTTGACGTCGTGTTGTGGGTCGCTGTTAAACACCCCGTCCCAGGAAGTCTCGCCCAGGGCACATCTCACAGCTTCCCAGTCGACTCGGTTCCACAGCCAGATGGTCCTGTGGTGCTCCTCCTCACGTGTTGGAGCGATTTTGATGGTGGAGAGAACGGCGAGGTGATCGGAGGTATCCACGAAGTCCAGTGGGCGGTATTTTACACGGTTACCTGCCAGGTCCGTTGTTAGGGACATGATAGGAAGGAATTCATTGTATATATTATGTAGATATAATCTGATGCAACATCTCTATAAGATGGTGCAATACTTCAGAAATGCTGACACAGCTTTGTCCTCTGCAAGGAGTTGCATGTGTTTATTTATGTAACTAGGCATTTCAATTGTTATTGTTGCCATAGGATATTCCATTTATCAAAATATAATAATATAAACTCTCTGCAAGTAGGATGTAGTTTATAAGACATCCCTATATGAGATAAAATAATGTACTTGAACACTGAGGCATCACACACACACACACACACCCATCCCTGCATCACATGACCACGCCTCGGAGTCACCAGTTTCCTGCGGCGTGAGGCGCGGCGGGCCGCACCAGGAGAGAGAAGAAATCGAGCTGCGGTGTGAGGCGGTTGAGGGGAGACCCAACAGGGCCGCCGCTGGCCGGTCTTCCCCCAGTTTTGCGTGGTGTTTGGGGTGTGAGGACTTTTGTGTGTTGTGCCGTGAACGTGTGTGTTCTCGAGACTCAGAAGTGTTCTCTAAGTTATCTCCCAAGAGCCAGACTAAACACTTCTCCGACAAAAGACCGTGTGTCGTGAAATCATTGTAAATATCACACATAATATAATTAACTTTTATAATCTGAGTTTCCTTCCAAACCTGGGTCTGAGAACTATAATACATATATTAACCAGTAAACCGCTCGCCACAAAACTCAAACTTCACTGAAACAACTTACGTTCCTGAAATACCCTCCAGTTCAACATAAAATGGTGAAACAGCGTGAGATGAACCACTGAAAACATTAAAAACCCAGGAAACTCAGTAAAACGAAACATTGTGAAACAAGCTAGTGAGCGAACACAAACGAGAAAGAGAGGAGTGAGCGATCTTGTCTTGAACGACCAAATCGCTGACACGACACAAATTTGTTGTGACTTATCGCTGGCTGCTTCTGCTCTCTGTCTCATCGCTCAAAAGACACTCCTGCATAAGGCTTGTTTTGCAGCACTCACGGTACTTTGAAACCACACACACACACACACACACACCACCATCACCACTTCAGCTATACTTGCCGGTGGCTGGGTAACAAAACTACTCAGCCTGAATACATCTATTTACACCAAAACCTCGGTGTATTGGAAGGGCGTGGTCGTCGTCGGCTGGGGCCAAGGATATTATAGAATCCTTGGCTAGGACGCATTGGGCGGGGTACTTTGGTCCGGGCGTGGGAATCGCGGAGCTGACCCTTGAACTCCGCGCGCGCCTATGTGGAAGCTGCACCCCCCCCCCCCCGTTCCCGCCACCCTCTCAAGGACGAGTGAGGGTGACATAAGCTGACTTGGCGCCTGCTGCAGTGTTCCTACCGAAGAGGAGCGCATAATAACCTTAGGTGAGAAAACAACAGAGTAGCTGACACTACATGAATACTTAAGTAATTACATCACTTGTTGACATAATTATTGGTGATGAAATATTACTGAGCCGTCACATTTTCTGGCATTAAGACTAATGTGATTTGATCTTTAAATCTAGTAGTGTAATTTGTAAATCTGTTATGTTACATGTTTTCATCTATATTTATCTATATCAAATATAACTATAATAACAATAATGTTATTTATGTGTATCTTTATGTATTTCTCTTTTCTTTTATCTTTTTCGAGGCGTCAGAAATGACTAACCTGAAGTACGAAAAGATGAAATTGATGAACACTTAACAACAGGGGAAAAACTTTTGGCTATGGGTTCTCCCAGGAGCCTCGCTTCCTCAGATGGTGAGATTGTTCCAACCCAAACCGTTCCTACTTTTCGGGATTTCCCCGCTAAACAGGGTCAGAGAACGCTTACCAACTTTAGAAGTAAATCTCGATGATGTGGTTGTCGAAAGACACCCAGATTCATCAGGTACTTCTGAACAATTATTGCCTCAAGGGATGTGGACAGTTGTTAAAGGCTACGGTAATTGGAAGTCATGTCATTCCAGACCTTGTACCCATGCACGTCCGTCTCCGTTCAAAGCGCACGTGTAGGTTCTGACATCTGTGTAGATCTTAACCAACATAAAAATGGCAAAGTCAAGCAGTGGAAACCACAAACGGTTTTTGCTAAATTCTGAGTTAAGGAGCACACTGATTCAGTTGCTGAATAGGCATCGTGACGTTTTTGCCCTTACTCAGTGAACCGTTAGGTGCAACTAATACAGCAGGGCACCATGTAAATTAAAACAATGCAATACCTACATCTCTACCTATGTATCTTAGTCCCTATGTCCATTTTCCTACTGTGATTGTGCTATTCTCATCTTCTGCATTGTCTTCGTGACCTTGTACTGTTGTTTTAAACAAGTTACGTCATTGCATTATGATCTTAAAGTAAAACTCCAGCAACAGCCAGAAGACACTGAGGGTACACCAGTTTAACATGGATAGGTTCATGTCTTCAGGACATCGCGAGGACGCGATGTTAGGGACATGATAGGTAGGAATTCATTGTATATATTATGTAGATATAATCTGATGCAACATCTCTATAAGATGGTGCAATACTTCAGAAATGCTGTCACAGCTTTGTCCTCTGAAGGAGTTGCATGTGTTTATTTATATAACTAGGCATTTCAATTGTTATTGTTGCCATAGGATATTCCATTTATCAAAATATAATAATATAAACTCTCTAAGTAGGATGTAGTTTATAAGACATCACTATATGAGATAAAATAATGTACTTGAACACTGAGGCATCACACACACACACACCCATCCATGCATCACATGACCACGCCTCGGAGTCAGCAGTTTCCTGCGGCGTGAGTCGCGGCGGCCGCACCAGGGAAGAAGAAAACGAGCGGCGGTGAGAGGCGGTTGGGGGGAGACCCAACAGGGCCGCCGCCGGTCGTCTGCCGGACAAGGCAGAAGGAAGACAGCCGGCTCGTGTGGTGGTTGAGGGAACGAACTGTGTGTTCCCCGAAGGTGTGTGCCCTGAACGTGTGTTCTCGAGACTCTGAAGTGTTCACTAAGTTTTCTCCCAAGAGACAGACTAAACACTTCTCCGAGAAAGACAGTGACATTACATTCTAACCGTGTGTCTTGAAATCATTGTAAATATCATCCCTAATATATTAACTTTTATAATCTGAGTTTCCTTCCAAACCTGAGTCTGAGAAGTATTATATATAAATTAACCAGTTGACCGCTCGCCACAAGTATCAGACTCACTTGGACAACTTATGTTGGTGAAGCTACCTCTAGCCAACACCATCAGCACATGGTCCAGAGACCCTCCACGCTGATGTCTCGGGAAGTCAACGTGGTTTTGAAGTCCCTGCACCACTGTGAACTCAGTAAAAGCCCTTATTACAAGGTGTTGGTTTAGGTCTCCTACGATTACTATGTTTTGACAATTGTGAGGCGCCATAATGTCATCCAGATTGGCAATGAGGTATTTTAGCGCCTCACTCCCCTGCCACTGAGGCCTGTACATGGTGCAGAGCAGCACGGCGCCCCTGTCTGCAAGGATAACGCAGAAGAACATAATCGCCATCACGTCGGGCATGTTGACTGTCATGGCGTCGATGTGGAGACCGTCACGATGACAGACAGCCAGACCGCCTCCCTGCCCACAGCGGCGGTCACGCCTGATCCATTGGGACTAGCCGGTGATATTGTCGCAGGTGATAACACAGCTGTAGTCCAGGAGGGTCTCTACCATCACCACTATGTCGGCGTGTTGTTTGAGAGCGGTGTGTGTCAGCTCTCCAAGGTTGGTCCTGAAGCCACATACGTTGGCTGACAGGACGGTGAGGGTGGCTGTGGTGATGGTGGTTCTCCCTGGGGCACGAGTAGCGGGGCGGGGTGTGGAGGCTGTGGCCAGGAAGGGTGTGTGGTGCCAGTCAGGTCAGCGCTGTAAAGTGCTGGTTGTGGGGGGAGGGGGGCTGGTGACGCTCAGACAGGATGGCTTCGCTGGCTCGTGTGTAGCAGCGACGTTCCTCGTGGCCAAGTCTGAGGCAGTAGGAACACTTAAGCCTTCGTGATTCGTCGGCCTGGCGTGTTCGACACTGGTCTACGAGGTGCCCTCTGCGTCCACAGTAGTCACACAATAGCAAAGCAACGACCCGCAATGTGGCCACGTCGACAGTGACCCTTGGGCTCTATTTCCCTGTCGCCTGTTACTACTGGGTCTGGTGGCGGTGTTTTGCTGCGTCTCGGTGGCAGTAGTGTTGGTGCGGGCCTGGCTACGGTGAGGGTGGGGGTGAGGGGCGTTGGGGAGGTCAGCAGTGATGATGGTGGTGGTGGTGGTGGTGGTGGTGGAAGGTCGGGGGCGCTGGAGCTGGGTCCGGTGGTTGTGAGGGTGGAGGTTGCTGGGTGTTTGTGGGTTCAGGGTTGTTGAGTGGAGGTGAGGTGTCGTGAGTCACCTTCCTCAGTGGCCGCGCTTTACCTGACTGCCACCAGCCAGCCCAGCCTAGGTGTGTGGCGCAGACTTCCTGCCAGTCACTGTCTATCTTACTAGGCAGGGCGCTGCAGGCTTGAGTAGAAGGAACTGGAGAAGCGAGTTGATGTATTTGAGAGAAGCCGTCTATAGCGTTGAGTGTCACCGTTAACGCCGCTCTCTGCTGCTGTACTATCGTGCTGTGTTGGTGGCAGGCGTCGATAGCGCTCTTGAGGGAGAAAATTTCTTTACGCCGCCTCAAGATTATATCAGCCAGGGCCTCAGGGGGTTTGTGAGTAATTCCTCCCTAATGGCAGCTTCCTCTCTCTCTCTCTCTCTCTCTCTCTCTCTCTCTCTCTCTCTCTCTCTCTCTCTCTCTCTCTCTCTCTCTCTCTCTTATTTAAACTTTATTTAAACATAGGTATGACATGGAAGGGAAATTGTCTTTAGCTAAAGAAGACCTCTGTCGTGAGGCTTCTATTCAAAAGCTACACCCATGTCTTGGCATTATCTCTATCAGGCATTTTGACTACACTGTCGCTATCAGGCATGGTATAGTCACAAGCCCCATCACTATCAGGCACTATTTCTCGAACGAGGTTGGAGGAAAAACAATAAACACTGCACTATCACTGTCAGGGTTTGCTACAATGACACTAGATACTGTCAGGGTGGTCGGGAGCGTAGCCAGGTATGGGCGGCTACCTTCACCTGCTGGGTGGACATGTGCCTCACTTCCACTGCAGCTGTGAAGGCATTCCACAGTAACAACATGGCACACATGAAGGCCCTCTGTTTCCCTGTTGTGTGGGCCATCGGGATTTCAAGGAGGAGGTCCGACACTACCGTTCTCGTAGTGCGCTCACACCTCCTCCATGGGACCCGAAGCGCTGCAAGGTGAGGGGTGTGCTGCACCTGGGTCTTGTACAACACAGTGAGAGCACCGATCCTCCTTTGGTGCTCCAGGGAATCCAGCAGCGGTGTGCTAGAGGCGTTTTGATGTGCCTCAAGCGGATGTCGATGCTGCTGCTGGGGACGCCGCTCATGGGGACGGTGGCGGAGTTGTTGTCCAGGGTGGTGACGCCGCTGGTGGTCGTAGTTATCAGCTATGAGACGTTCAGCCCTCCGCTGCACTTTGTCCAGCAGGGAGAGGTGGCCTTGGGCACTGCACATCCAGGTAAGTGGGTTGTATTCCATGATGGGTCTCACCTGCGCCTTGTACAGCTTCAGGAGGCCATCTGCGTCAAGTAGATTCCTAACCCGACGCAAGAGTGTCAGCCTTAGAGAGGCTTTTCGCGCCACACTCTCCAGGTGGCTATCGAAGCAGAGTCTGGAGTCTACTTCCACCCCCAGGATGTTGACTGAGTCCTGGATGGCAAGGGTATCCACACCAAACTTTATCTGACCTTCGAGCATCCTGGCATCCTCTCGCGAACGTGATATGAGAACAGCCTGGGTCTTTTCAGCTGCAAACTTCACCTGCCACCGTGCACCCCATTCTGTGATAATCCTGAGATGTCGGTTGGTGTCTTCGATCACATTCGCGGTGTCAACCCTGTTGTAGCTATGGGAGAGGGTGCAGTCGCCAGCATATGCTGATGCCAAAGGGAGGCACTGGAGCAGGTCGTTGAAGTAAATATTCCACAGGATGGGACCTAAGATGGAACCTTGTGGAACAGATGTCTCAATTGGGTACGTGGCAGATGTGCGCCCGCTCACCACCACCCTTAGGCTCCGGTCCTGCAGATAGCTAGAGAACAGCTCCAACAGACCACCTGCCACACCTAGCTGCTCTAGCTTAGCCAGGAGCCCTCTGTGCCACACACGGTCAAATGCACCAGCTATGTCCAAGGCAATAACGAGCGATGGTCGGCTGGAGTCCAGGGCCTCGTGCCATTTCTTAGCCAAGAGAAGGAGCAGATTTGAGGCTGACCGCCCTTCCCTGAAGCCGTATTGCCGGTGAGAGAAGAGGTGAAGACTGTCCAGGTGGCGTGTCAGCTGTTCAGCAATAACTCGTTCCAAGGTTTTGCTGAGAACCGACAGCAGGGATATTGGCCGGTAGTTAGATGGGTCCCCCTTATCCTTCTTTTTGTGGACGGGCGTAACCCGAGCCTCCTTCCAGGCAGTGGGCCAAGTGTTGGAACTGAGGCACTGCTGAAAGATGTGTGCCAAAGGTTTTGACAGCTCCCCTGCACAGCGCTTCAGCAGGAAGGGGCTCACACCGTCTGGACCAGGTGCCTTTCTAGTGTCAATGTTGCGGAGGAGATGCATGATAGTATCCTCGTGGACCACCAGGCTGTCCAGATGCGTATCGTAGAGTGGGATGAGGCGAGGGGGTTGCCTATTGGGTTCTTCTGTGGTCATTTTGCCGCTGAAGTGCTCGGCCAGCAGGTCTGCCTTCGCCTGGTTTGTGACTGCCAAGCCTCCAGCTGCTGTTTTGAGGGGAGGTATTCTTTCCTGTGTAGTTGTCCCTTGCCTCAGCTTCACAAGAGACCACCATTGCTTGGGGTCAACCTGGTTGCTGCAAAGTTTCCCTCTAAGGTTGTTCTCCCATCTCTCTCTCACCCACTTAGCTGTCCTGGTCATGGTCCTGCAAGCATTGCGATGCAGGGCCTTGTTTCGGTTTGTGGGGCGGCGCTTATAACGGGTCCAGGCTGAGTACTTCTTCGCTGCGGCTATGCGACAAGGCTGATCTCGAGGCTCCGTTCGGTATGTTCTGTCAGGGACGTGCTGTGTCTGGGCTGATAGGAGGATGGAGGTGAGTGCAGCCACGGAATGATTGACGTCCTCAGAAAATATGGCATCCCAGTCTGTGGCAGCCAGAGCCTCCTTAATGGCTTGCCAGTTTGCTCGCTCCCAGAGCCAGATAGTACGCTGGTAGTCCTCCTCTTGTGCAGGGTTTAGTTCTAGGGTGCAGAGGACAGCGTTATGGTCCGAGCTGCCAACTCTGTTCAGCTGGGAGCACAGCACTGAATCACCAGGAAGGTCAGTGAGGACGGGGTCTAGTGAGGCTCCACGTACATGTGTGGTGAAGTTTACATGGTTGGTAAGCCCATGGACCACTTTTAGTTTCGTGAAGGCTCTGTGCACCAGGTGGTGATTCAGGTCACCCACAACTACAGTGTTCTGGCAGTTGTATGTGTCCATGATGGTGTCTAGCTGTTCGGTGAGGAAGGTGAGGGGCAATCCGCCTTGCCACTGTGGACGATAGAGAGTGCAGAGTAGGACAGCAGAGTTATCGGCGAGGAGAAGGCGAAAGAACATAGCCTCCATCTCCTGTGGTGTCGGGACGGGAAGTTGCTGCATCTGCAGACATTCCCGATAGCACACGACCACACCACCTCCCTGTCCATTTTTACGATCCCGTCTCTCCCAATGGCTGTAGCCCGGTATCCTGTCGCAAGTTGTGACACAGGTGTCGCTCAGGAACGTTTCAACAGCAACCACGATATCGACACCGTTCCTGAGGACTGCATGGGTGAGCTCACCCACGTTTGTCCTGAAACCTCGGATGTTAGCTGACAGGATCTTGAGGCCACTGGGAGCCATCATACTGCCTGGTGTGGGTGTGCGAGGATGGCGCAGTTAGGAGGGGCGCACGGTAATTGGTGGGTTGAAGATGGTGCGTCTGTAGCAGAGGCTGGGGGTACAGGACGGGATGTGCCTGAGACTGGGGGAGGAGCGCTATTGTATTGTTAGGTTGGGTGGGGAGCAGGCTCTCCGCAAGAATCGCAGGAATGAGTCGCTCCTGCCTGGCTTCAGCAGCACGTGTGTGGCAGGTCTCCACTGTATGTCCAGTCCTGAAGCAGAAGTCGCAGTGGAGACTGCGTCTCTCCTCCGCCTGGCGAGTCCTGCAGTGATCCACGTAGTGGCCTCTCCTCCCACAGAAGTCACACACGATGGCCGTGCAGTTGTTCCGCGTATGGCCTCGCCGGAGGCACCTCCCACAGTGAGGCGGAGTCACGCTCTGTCTATGGATGGTGTTGAACCTATTGCCGTTGTGGTGGGTAAGGTTGTAGTTGTCTCGCGGGGCGCTAAATTTACCAGGCCATAAGTTCTTCCTGTTGGTGGTCTGGTTGTTGTTGTTGTTGTTGTTGTTGTTGCTGTTGCTGCTGCTGCTGCTGCTGCTGCTGCTGCTGCTGCTACGGTAGTTGCCTATGTTGTTGTTGGAAGTGTTGTTATTATTGTTGTTATTGTTGTTGTTGCTGGTGGTGGTGGCGTAAGTGGTATTTCGCCCCCGGGTGATGTTTGGATCGTTGTAGTTGTTAATGTTGGTGGAGGTGGTTGCGTCCCTACTCCGTGGGGCAGGGGTGGGGCCAGGGGCTGCGTGGGAAGCGGAGGGGGGGGCGACTGCTACCAGGTTCTGTGTACTGGTGGAGGTGGAGGTGATGGGGGCGATGGAGGAGACGGGGGTGATGGGGGCGACTGAGGCAGCGGCGATGTCTGTATCAATTGATACTTTTCGGAGTTGACGCGGTTTGTCCGAATCCCATTACGCTCTCCACTTTTAGTCATTAGAACACACCTCGGCTCAGTCAGAGTCAATCTTGCTGGGCAGGGCACTGGTGCTCTAGGTGACGGGGGTCGTGTCCACTTGCTGCGGGATATTGACTGCCCCGTCGATTGCAGACAGCGCAGCGGTAAAATGGCACCGTGAGCTGGCGAGAGTCAATTCACATCCGATGGTTTTTATTTTCTGCCTTGCAGGAGGACAGTTCTGCTTGCAATCGGATAATGATGTCGACGAGTCCTTGTGGAGGAGAGGAGAGCAGATCCTTCCTTATGAATTCCTCCTCCGATGTAGGCAGGGCAGGCGGGGTCCGTAGAATGTCATGAGGGGGGGTGCCGCAGGCAGAGGGGGAGTCCTGGGTGGGAACTGCAGGGTGGGGTCGGGGGGCGGCCGGGTTAGGCCGGGGGTCGTACAGTACCGGCCGAGTGATATTTTTTGCGAGTCTCAACTGCGAAGTCAGGGTGCACAGGAAAGACTCCCCCGTGTGACAGTCAATGCACACGCTATTAGGACACCCCTCTTGAATGCAGCGGGTGGTGACCTTATCCCTGGTGGTGTAAGAGCAAACATTACAATAGGTTGCTCCAGGGACACCTGAATAGCCGACCCACAGAATCTTTTTGTGAGTGGAGGTTAAGGAGGTGGAAGCTGGGGTGGTGGAAGTGGCTGAGGTAGCGGTGGAGGTTGTGGTGGTGGTGGAGGGTGTGAGGGTGGTGGACGTAGAGATAAGATGGGAGTATGGAAGGGAGGTGGGAGTTGTGACGGTGGGGGCCAAGTGAGGGGCCCGAATAGGGGGGGCGATGGAGGCAGGTGGGGCACGGAGACGAGGTTGGTGGCGGAGGTCTCCATATTCACTCACACATTTGTGTAGTTCTGGACTGAGCACGCTAGACAGATCCCAATGGCAGGGGGACACAGGGATCAGAGTCAAATCACTGGGACAGTTTTCAAGGTCACTCGTTTATGACCTGACTAATTGGCTGGAGAGTGGCGAGGGGCACTGTTTATTTTAGGCACTGTTTTCAATTCGCGGTCACAAAGTTTAACGCTGTTTTTTGTTGATGTTTTTGTTTTTAACGATAGCACAACTTCACACAATAACTAGCCGACACAAGGGCTGTAAGATGTCTTTTCGACTACACACTCGGTATGCACTCGGTATGCAGGGCACAGTTAAACACGTGAAGCCGGATGCGAAATCCTTGGTCACCGAGTCAGCGTAATTTGGAGGCCTAGAGCCCTGTTTCCCCTGTCCTTAAGGGCGAGAATCCACAGGTGGCTTACGATCCTAGCCTGACACAACCTGGCACTAGGGTCACGGGCGCGGCACCACTGCACCTCGGCATTCACTGCACTTCCACGATTAGGTATTCGTTTGTACTGTCTCAAGCGATACACTTAATCACTTCATACCTATATCAGGATACGCGCGGGCACTTCCCAAGTCTGCGAATATAAGTTTCAAGGTCCAATTCCTTGTATGACTTCGCAAAGCTTATCGGAAACCCGGAGCGGAACCGCGGCGACGCGACGCGACGTCTCTCTCTCTCTCTCTCTCTCTCTCTCTCTCTCTCTCTCTCTCTCTCTCTCTCTCTCTCTCTCTCTCTCATTCCTCGATCTGGTTTCACTATTCCAGTTCTTCTCTAAAATGAAGGTGCCCGAAAAGAAGCGATGTCATAAAGGTCCGTACTCAGAAACGCTTTGCTCTCTCACCACGAGGTCATTGGCGCGAGTTTTCAAGAGTGTTTCTCCTGTTATTAATGAATACGTTTTATCACTCTTCCCCTAAAACTGTAAAAACACCTTTAAACAGCGGAGGTGAAGCACAGAAGTGTTTAAGAATACGAGCATAAGTGGAAAAATATAAACTTTCTGGAAATTACATTCGCGCAGGGATCACTATTGTTCTATGTTAAACTTCATCTTGGATATTTCTGAGGCAAGTGTGTGTGTGTGTGTGTGTGTGTGTGTGTGTGTGTATTGTTGTTGTTTTTTCACAATGTGGGCTTTTTTACGGGAATTCATGGGCTAAGGGAGACCACCTAAGAAAGACCTACTATATGAAAGACCATCCTTTTTTTTACTTGAACAATGTGGGCATTTTACGGGAAATTATTGGCTAAAGGAGACCACCTAATGGAGACCTACTATCTGAAGGGTCATCCATTTGGGAACCGTTACCCCGAGTGGAAGTCCAATTTCCCCTCGAACCGTGGCCAGGATTCGAACCCGTGCACTTGGTTACTCAAGGCACCCCAGAGCGCACATCGTTCCAGTTTACCACAGCAGCTGTTCGTTCTTAATAGTTAAGGATCCTTGATACCTGAAAAGACCCTTCATTATAAATATCTTTGATATTAAACAGCATTCAATACAAAATTATTATGGCAGTAAACACTTGCAAACGCTTGAAAACTTATCATACTTAAAGACTACAATTAGAACACTTGGACTATACATATATATATCTTATTGCTCCTGCTTAAATAAAATAGACCAAATAAGTCAATAATAATAATAATAAATCAATAGTAGTAAGCAATATTAACAATAGTAGTAGTAGTAGTAGTAGTAGTAGTAGTAGTGATATTAATAATAATAATAATAATAATAATAATAATAATAATAATAATAATAATAATAATGATAATGATATCAATGATAAGTAGTAGTAGTAGTAGTAGTAGTAGTAGTAGTAGTAGTAGTAGTAGTAGTAGTAATTAATGATGATAAACAAAACAGATAAATAGATAGATGAAATCTAAAAAAAAAAAATAATAATAATAATAATAATTCATAATAAAACCAGAAATGATTGAAGATACTTTGTTTCCGTCATATTTAACCAACTATTTCAAGAAACCCTATGTTATTTTCGGAAAGGAAATTGTATCATAGGCGCGTACAGTGCAGTTTTTTTTTTTTTTTCTTTTTATATTATACTCGTATATGTAAAGTCGTGTTGTTGAGGTCCTGTCTTGTCCCTTAGTCTCTTCCTAATATTCATTAATAATCTTTTAAAGCAAACTTCTTGTTCTATCCACTCCAACACTGATGGTAACACCTTGCGCTTTCCCACATCTTTCTTCACACATGACACATCCTTCACACACACACAGGGAAGCCACACAACGCCTCACTTCTCAGCCCTCGGAAATGTCTGCCTGTGGATGAGCAAACTTATTATTCTTCAATACCTCAATAACAACAACAAAATGCCTCCATCTATCAACCCGACATAACTTTCCAGATAATTAGACCTCCTCTATTAATATCAGTTAATTGATCAAGAATCTAGATAATTCAGTGGTACATAGATCACTAATGAATGCATCGTAGCATATTTGACATGTCCTGCGTGACACGAGTCCTGTGTAAGTAGCCTTTCCAAATGTAACGAAGTCTGTCGTTTTTGCGTGACATCAATTTATCAAATCAAATCAGTCAACGCCTCCTGCCAACACCAGTGATCTTCTTCAGTGACACTCAACTGTCCCACTTTTCTACGGTGAACATCCTCGGTCTGTTCTTAACTTGTAATCTAAACTTGTAATCCTATATTTAGCTACAACAACTTTTATGCAGTTGGGTCGCCACCGCCAGATTTTCTCTCCCCCCCCAACTGCCAATTCTACACATGAATGAAGCAGGTTTCATATGTGTAGGAGTAGGGTTCCACTCACACAGAACTTTCACAGGGTGGAATCAAAGCTCATATTAACCTCATAATATTAGCTCATCTCCTCTAATTGACTATCCTAAGCCTCATTTTTATTGTTGCATTGTTGCATCTCTTATTATCGTCTGCCCCTGTTTTCATGCTAACTGTTGTTCTGCAGATCTTGCGCTCTGAATACCTCCCCTCCTTCTGCGGCCTCGTTGCACAAGAGTCTTCTTTCTATCATCCCTATTCGTCCACCTCTTTAATGAGAGACTTCAAATACTCTCAATCATTCACTCCTATTTTTGGATAGTCTGCCCCTGTTTTCATGCTAACTGTTGTTCTGCTGATCTTGCTCTCTGAATACCTCCCTTCCTTCTGCGGCCTCGTTGCACAAGAGTCTTCTTTCTATCATCCCTATTTGTCCACCTCTTTAATGAGAGACTTCAAATACTCTCAATCATTCACTCCTATTTTTGGATAGTTCTAGAACTGCCTGCTTACCTCTTGTGTTTCAACACGTGTCCCTTATTACTTCAACTCAATTAAGAGGAAGAGTTCAACACATTTATCCAAGACATTTTGCTAACTCTTTTGACTCTTTTCAAAACCAGTACCTCAGTAAGCCCTTTTGCTCTCTCTCTCTCTCTCTCTCTCTCTCTCTCTCTCTCTCTCTCTCTCTCTCTCTCTCTCTCTCTCATCCTCTCCT
>JAHFWG010000433.1:96565-106602 GCA_020233015.1 Callinectes sapidus | reverse complement strand
CACAGTCACTTTTAGTGAACATACACGGGCCGTCTGTTATTTGTCTACAGGAGACGAGACTGCAGGATCAGCCTGATCCTACAGTGCTAAAACACTACCATCCGTATAGAAGATATGAGGGACACGGTGTTGCTATATACATACACAAAACACAAACACAAACAGAAGTGACGTTGAATACACCTCTGGAAGCTGTCGCGTGCAGGGTGAGATTCAACAAAACGTATCTGGCTATATGCTCCCTCTACTTGCCTCCCAATGCCCCCATTGTTGATGACGACATTACATCACTGATTAGCAAGCTTCCGGGTAACAGGCTAGTACTGGGCGACTTTAACGCCCATAATCATCAATGGGGAAGGGAGAGGTCAAGTGTACGTGGGGAGCAGATAGTTGACATTATGTTGCAGACAAACCTCTGTCTTCTGAACGATGGAAGTGCGACTCGTGTAGATGATCGGACTGGTAACGCGTCTGCCATTGATCTGTCATTGTTATCGCCGGGTATACTCCCTGACTTCTCCTGGGAAGTCATCGACGACTCCCACGGAAGTGACCATCTACCCATCTGTATCTCTTACTCACGCGACATCCCGCCCACCCCCCGCACTCCCAAGTTCAACTTTAAGAGAGCAGATTGGGCAACCTTCCGTGGGATTGCCGATGTGGATATATCTGGCGAGGACATTGACACGATGGTCAGCAACGCAACACGATCCATATTACACGCCGCCGAGGCTTCTATTCCGAAAACTTCTACAGTTCACACTAAGCATGGAGTTTCATGGTGGACAACGGATTGCCGACAAGCACGTCGTGAGCGTAATAGGCGATACAGGCATTTCAGCCAGCAGCCCAGTCAAGCAAACTTCATAGCCTATAAAAAGGCAAGGGCTCAGGCAAGGAAAGTCATCCGTAATGCAAAATCAGACTCGTTCAAACAATTTATATCATCAGTTAACCGCACCACACCACTATCAAAAGTGTGGCAAACAATAAACATATTAAATAATAAAAAACCATACAACCCAATAAACACACTAAACATAAATAACCAAATAATTGACAACAAACAAGATATAGCAAATGCAATAGCCCACCATTTTTATCAGGCCAGCAGTTCCGCATACTACACCCCTGCCTTCCTCCCCCGCAAGGAGGAAGCAGAACTCTCAGTCCCAAACTTTGCCACGGGAGGCGTAAACTCGGACTACAACACAGAGTTTACGTTGGATGAACTCCTTCTTGCCCTGAAATACTGTAAAGGCTCCAGTCCAGGTCCAGATAATATTTCATATATTATGTTACAACATCTCGGCCACCATTCTATCACTAAATTATTATTCCTATACAATAAAATATGGACCACCCACACGTTTCCTAAGTCTTGGGGCTTTGCTCATACCATCCCAATCCCCAAAAAGACTGGACGCCTTACGGACCCCAGTGCGTTTCGCCCTATTGCCCTCACGAGCTGTCTATGTAAGGTCATGGAACGTATGGTAAAGCGAAGGCTGCTTTTTGTTTTAGAAGCGAAGGGTTTGTTAGGTGATGAGCAGTCGGGGTTTCGGAAGTAACGAAACACGATGGATCACCTAACACACCTGGAGCATTGCATTTCAGAGGCATTTGCCAAAAAAGAATTCATGATAGGGGTGTTCCTAGACATCCACAAAGCCTTCGACATGACATGGCGACACGGTATCCTTCATGAAACTCTACGCTCATGGCTTCAGAGGTAACTTGCCCATTTTTGTTTATAATTTCCTACAGGACAGAACATTCTCTGTCAAGCTTCCTGGTAACGTAATCTCGGACGTTTTCGTCCAGGAGAACGGGGTGCCGCAGGGTAGTGTTCTTAGTCCTATATTATTTTGTATTATGATTAATGATATTCTGTCCACAACTCCCGTCCCCAGGAATCTTAAATACTCACTGTACGCTGACGACTGTGCGTTATGGCACTCCTCGCCTAACGCTCAGTTCTCAGCGGGGCGGATTCAAGACGCTCTTGATTCCGTTCAGCATTGGGCCTCTTTGTGGGGATTTAAGTTTTCCGTTGCTAAGTGTATCGGTGTTGTTTTTACTAGACGTAACGTACCTGATTTGCAATTAACTCTTCAAGGCCAGCCGATACCATTTCAAAATTCAGTCAAATTCTTGGGTCTGCATTTTGACAGCAGACTCAATTGGAAGACCCACATTAATGAATTACTTATCCGTTGCCGTAAAAAAATCAATGTCCTCAAATACCTCCGTGGTACTTCATGGGGAGCAAACAGAAAATCTTTATTAATGGTGTACAAGTCCTTAATTCGCTCTCATTTAGACTATGGCTCACCGGTGTATGGGTCTGGGTCGGAACCAACATTGAGGAGGTTGGATGTTTTGCAGAATGAATGTGTGAGAATGTGTCTTGGGGCCCTGCGCTGCACTCGTGTGGCGAGGATGGAGGTTGAGGCCAATATACCACCACTAAAACACCGTCGCGATGCTCTACTGCTCTCATATGGGATAAAAACTGCCCGGAAAGCTCCCCTCGGCAACGCAGCAAGCAAGATCGTCTGGCAGCACCACCACCTCCACACTGCGGTCCACCGTCCAGTCTCTGTCAGACTTAACGCTCTATGCCAACAAACGGGCGTGAGACTGGACGATGCGGACCGCCTCGTGCTGCCCACCCTTCCCCCTTGGAAGAAACAAGAAACATCAATCAACACATCATGGATAAGGGGGAAGAAGGCTGTTGTTGCCGAGGCAGAGCTCCACCAACACTTCCGGGCCCTCATCGCTGGCCTCTCTCCATCCCTACACATATATACTGACGGCTCCAAGACGGATGAATGTGTGGGTGCAAGTGTGTGGTCGTGTGAATGTGCCCTCAGGTTCCGACTGCCGACTCATACATCGGTCTTTTCCGCTGAAATTTTTGCCATTGATAAAGCCATAGACTATGCTTTAAATTCATCTCATCATTCAATTATCATTTTTTCGGACTCTATGTCAACCCTTCAGGCAATAGAGTCCGGCCGTACGGATACAAATGAAATCCAGGGCAACATCATTGATAAATTAAATTCAAGTCGTAAATCCTTCTCACTGATTTGGGTGCCTGGACATTCCAATATTCGCGGGAATTAACAGGCTGAGATGCTAGCTCGGTCTGCCGCATAGTTCGAAGGAGCGTGGAACCTCCGTCGGGATCTGCAGTCATGTCTCTCAGTTGTTAAATCATCAGCAAAACTCCTGTGGCAGAGTCACTGGGACAACCTCCACCTACAAACCATCAAACCCATCCTAGGCGAGTGGGCTTCCTCCAATCGCCCCACAAGGCGGGAGGAGGTTGTCCTCGCACGCCTCTGGATGGGCTGCACCCTCCCCACCCACATGCTTCCCTACATAGCCAACGCTTTCCCACCACAATGTTCTATATGCAATGTCACCCTCTCTGTCGAGCACATCCTGCTTCACTGTGTGCGTTATCGTGAGGAGAGGTGGCCCTATGCGGCGTATTGCCGGAGTCGCGGCCTCACGCTAACGCAGACCACCCTTCTGCGTGACAAACACACGGATGTGGTCGATAGACTGATGATTTACCTGACTGAGACCAACTTAATCAGAGAGTTGTGATTTGTGTATATATTCTGTATGATGCACTATGTACATTTTTCACATCAATATATATATGTAAATAAATGTATGAAAGTGTGTATGAATTCTATCTAGCGTGATTTGATGTAAATGTTTTCCATTGTTTGTTTATTTCTATTTATCTTTATCTATCTTATTTATTTTTTATTTATTTTTTATTTATTAATTTTTTTATTGTTATTATTATATATTTTTAATAAAAGCAATACGTAGCAATACTACGTAGACACTGTGTGTTTGTGTGTTGCCCCCCCCCCCTTCCCTGCCTTGACAAAGGACAATAGCTTTGCAGTAGGAGTAGGTACCCTGTGTGAATGAAGCGTGTGTGTAAGTGTGACTGTTGTCGTTGTTGTTGCTGTTGTTGTTGTTGTTGTTGTTGTTATTGTTGTTGTTTTCTTTATGTTGTTAAAAACACACACAAATAAATCAAACAAAAAAAGGCACTTGTATATAATCAAACAAATACACAACACTATAAAGAAATGGCCTAATACCCATGTCTGGGTGATGGCCAAAAAAAAAAAAAAAAGCTGGGGACAGAACGATACTTGCAGTCTGGGACGTCTGTAGGACTCAATCGCCTCTCTGCCACACCACTACACTGGCAGAACTTTCGCTACTTGGTCGAGACTCCACCTCAACTACACGTCGCCCCGCACAACTCCCAGAGGTCTGTCAGTTACCTTCCCTGCACGTCAACCTAACGCCGCACTTCCTGGCCAGCACAACCTCGCCTATACACGTCGCCCCGACGCAGCGCCCCGAGGTCTGTCAGTTACCTTCCTTGCACGTCAACCTAACGCCGCACTTCCTGGTCAGCACAACCTCGCCTACACGTCGCCCCCGACGCAGCTTCCCGACTAACTTCAGTTTTCTACTTGTTTGTTTTGTTATTGTTATTTTGTTTGCACAGTAAAGTCCGCACTCAACGTGGTTAACTTTGTGTCACCCTCTCTATAGTGAGACGCAACACCAGAGTCACCAATGATGGAATCCATGACTCTCTGGAAAACAACAACTGAATTAGTTAGTTCTATTTACTAAGTCATGGATTCGAGGCATAGGATAGGCATCAAGCTGTGTGAAGTGGTTAATGGTCCTAGAATAGTCAACTACCATGCGTCTCCTGTGCCTTTCGTCATTAGTAACTAGCACTTGGGCTCTCCAAGGAGATTGACTCCTTTCTATTATTCCAGCTTGTAATAGGGACTCTACCTCAGTATGAATGAAATCTTGGTCTGACTTTGAAAACTTTCGTATAGGTGTAGTGCCAGGCTTGATATCTGAAGTTAAGTTGGGAAACAGAGAGGGAGGACTAATGTTCATGCATGCTACTCCACAAACAGTCAGTTTCGGTAAAGAGCCATTTAGAGTAAATTCCACAGCCTTATGTTTTCCCATAAAGTCCTGGCGTAAAATAATCCTGGAGCACAGCTGAGGGAGAACAGAGAGTTTAGTTTGGGGATAGCAATGACCATTCACAATCAAATTCACTAAACAATGTCCTAAAGTGGTGGATATATCAGATGAAGCAAGGATAACATCAGTTTTGGAAGGATACATTTTCAAATTTAAACTTCTAACAACCTCGGGATGAATGAAGCTAACTGAACTTCCACTGTCGATGAGGGAATTCACTTGCATTCCATTAACACTTACAGGAATGGTGGAGCTAGTAGGTGTAGAAGCAGAAGCCAGGACAGGGACACTGGCAGTCATGGGTGAATCACAGTGGTTGCAGGGCTGGGCAGAGGTCAGGGCAGTAGAATCCATCGTGGTAGCAGCAGCAGTAGACGAGACACGTCTTGGTTTCCCTCCGGTGTTGGATCGGCAAACATTGGCGAAATGTCCCGTCTTGGCACACTTGTGACATGTAGAGGATCTAGCAGGACATCGTGACCGGGGGTGACGCCAGCCTCCACAGAAGAAGCAGGCTGCTCCACGGGAAGTAGCAGCAGAGGTTTCGAAAGTAGAGTCGAGAGGTGTAGCAGCAGCAGCAGTAGTGGTTGTTAGGGTCCCAGGGACCAAAGATGGAGAGTAGTCCTCAGCGTTACGTTGAGCAGAATCGAGGCTACGCTGGACAGCTTCGCTCAGGGTAAGAGTTTCCTTTTCCAGTAGTCTTTGTCGTATGGCAGGAGAGGCTAGACCAGAGATAAATGTGTCACGAATCGCTTCCTGAGTGTAGACGTCAGCAGTCACTTGCTTAAACTCGCAGTCCTTAGCTAGTATCTTGAGCGAGTGCAGATAACTGTCGATTGACTCACTGGATACTTGCCGGCGGGTAGCTAACTGATGTCTTGCATAGATGACGTTCTTTGGCTTCACGTAAACAGACTTCAGAGTACCGATGGCGTCGTCATAGCTGGTGCTGTCAGTGATGTGAGAATAAGCTTCAGGAGAGATGTAATTGACCAATAGTTTAAGCTTATCCGGTGCAGGAGAGATGGACTGGACGAAGTTGGTGAAGGTACACAGCCAGTGAGTCCATTGTGCAGAGGTGGTATCTTGGGAGCCTTCAAATCGTTCTGGTCGTATTAGCCTCTCCATCTCCAGCTAAAGTAGTTAGAATATTGCTGAGTAAATTGTGGTGAGTTCAGGCAATAGAAACAAAACCTTAACCCAAGGCTTTACTCACCAATAAGCCAGACCTACATGAGTGTATAGCTTGACAGGCTGGAGTGAACTGACTTCCTAGAGAAGCCGCAAGAAACAAGAAAACTATATAGAGACAGTCGATTACAATTTCGTAGCTTCGATACAATACACGACGAAACAAAAGCATCGAACACACTATAACCGAAAGGTATCATGATGCACCTACTTAACTTACAAACTGTAAACACCACAGTGCGATTCTTGCGGAGAGCCTGCTCCCCACCCAACCTAACAATACAGTACCGCTCCTCCCCCAGTCTCAGGCACAGCCCGTCCTGTACCCCCAGCCTCTGCTACAGACGCACCACCTTCAACCCACCAACTACCGCGCGCCCCTCCTAATTGCGCTATCCTCGCACACCCATACCAAGCAGTAGGATGGCTCCCAGTAGCCTCAAGATCCTGTCAGCTATCATCCGAGGTTTCAGGACAAACGTGGGTGAGCTTACCCATGCAGTCCTCAGGAACGGTGCCGATATCGTGGTTGCTGTTGAAACGTTCCTGAGCGACACCTGTGTCACAACTTGGATACCGGGCTACAGCCACTGGGAGAGACGGGATCGTAAAAAAGGACAGGGAGGTGGTGTGGCCGTGTGCTATCAGGAATGTCTGCAGATACAGCAACTTCCCGTTCCGACACCACAGGAGATGGAGACTATGTTCTTCCGCCTTCTCCTCCCCAACAACTCTGCTGTCCTACTCTGCGCTCTCTATCGTCCACAGTGCCAAGGCGGATTGCCCCTCACCTTCCTCACCGAACAGCTAGACACCATCATGGACACACACAACTGCCAGAACACCGTAGTCGTGGGTGACCTGAATCACCACCTTGTGCACAGAGCATTCACGAAACTAACAGTGGTCCATGGGCTCACCAACCAGGTAAACTTCACCACGCATGTACGTGGACCCTCACTAGACACCATCCTTACTGACCTTCCTGGTGATTCCGTGCTGTGCTCCCAGCTGAACAGAGTTGGCAGCTCGGACCACAATGTTGTCCTCTGCACCCTAGAACTAAACCTTGCACAAGAGGAGGATAGCCAGCGTACTATCTGGCTCTGGGAGCGAGCAAACTGGCAAGCCATTAAGGAGGCTCTGGCTGCCACAGACTGGGATACCATATTTTCTGAGGACGTCAATCATTCCGTGGCTGCACTCACCTCCATCCTCCTATCAGCCCAGACACACCACGTCCCTCACAGAACATACCGAACCTCGAGATCAGCCTTGGTTTGGATACCACTGTCGCATAGCCGCAGCGAAGAAGTACTCAGCCTGGACCCGTTACAAGCGCCGCCCCACAAACCGTAACAAGGCCCTGCATCGCAATGCTTGCAAGACCATGACCAGGACAGCTAAGTGGGCGAGAGAGAGATGGGAGAACAACCTTAGAGGGAAACTTTGCAGCAACCAGGTTGACCCCAAGCAATGGTGGTCTCTTGTGAAGCTGAGGCAAGGGACGACTACACAGGAAAGAATACCTCCCCTCAAAACAGCAGCTGGAGGCTTGGCGGTCACAAACCAGGCGAAGGCAGACCTGCTGGCCGAGCACTTCAGCGGCAAAATGACCATAGAAGAACCCAATAGGCAATCCCCTCGCCTCATCCCACTCTGCGATACGCGTCTGGACAGCCTGATGGTCCACGAGGATACTATCATGCATCTCCTCCGCAACGATGACACTAGAAAGGCACCTGGTCCAGACGGTGTGAGCCCCTTCCTGCTGAAGCCCTGTGCAGGGGAGCTGTCAAAACCTTTGACACACATCTTTCAGCAGTGCCTCCGTTTCAGCACTTGGCCCACTGCCTGGAAGGAGGCTCGGGTTACGCCCGTCCACAAAAAGAAGGATAAGGGGGACCCATCTAACTACCGGCCAATATCCCTGCTGTCGGTCCTCAGCAAAACCTTGGAACGAGTTATTGCTGAACAACTGACAAGCCACCTGGACGGCCACCACCTCTTCTCCCAAAGGCAATACGGCTTCAGGAAAGGGCGGTCAGCCTCAGATCTGCTCCTTCCCTCTTTGTTAAGAAATGGCACGAGGCCCTGGACTCCGGCCGGCCATCGCTCGTTATTGCCTTGAACATAGCTGGTGCATTCGACCGTGTGTGGCACAGAGGGCTTCTGGCCAAGCTAGAGCAGTTAGGTGTGGCAGGTGGTCTGTTGGAGCTGTTCTCTAGCTATCTGCAGGACCGGAGCCTAAGGGTGGTGGTGAGCGGGCGCACATCTGCCACGTACCCAATTGAGGCATCTGTTCCACAAGGTTCCATCTTAGGTCCCATCCTGTGGAACATTTACTTCAACGACCTGCTCTGGAGCCTCCCTTTGGCATCATCATATGCTGACGACTGCACCCTCTCCCATAGCTACAACAGGGTTGAGACCGCGAATGTGATTGAAGACACCAACCGACATCTCAGGGTTATCACAGAATGGGGTGCGCGGTGGCAGGTGAAGTTTGCAGCTGAAAAGACCCAGGCTGTTCTCATTTCACGTTCGCGAGAGGATGCCAGGATGCTCGAAGGTCAGATAAAGTTTGGTGTGGATACCCTTGCCATCCAGGACTCAGTCAACATCCTGGGGGTGAAAGTAGACTCCAGACTCTGCTTCGATAGCCACCTGGAGAGTGTGGCGCGGAAAGCCTCTCTAAGGGTGACACTCTTGCGTCGGGTTAGGAACCTACTTGACGCAGATGGCCTCTTGAAGCTGTACAAGGCGCAGGTGAGACCCATCATGGAATACAGCCCACTTACCTGGATGTGCAGTGCCCAAGGCCACCTCTCCCTGCTGGACAAAGTGCAGCGGAGGGCTGAACGTCTCATAGCTGATAACTACGACCACCAGCGGCGTCACCACCCTGGACAACAACTCCGCCACCGTCCCCATGAGCGGCGTCCCCAGCAGCAGCATCGACATCCGCTTGAGGCACATCAAAACGCCTCTAGCACACCGCTGCTGGATTCCCTGGAGCACCGAAGGAGGGTCGGTGCTCTCACTGTGTTGCACAAGGCCCAGATGCAGCACACCCCTCACCTTGCAGCGCTTCGGGTCCCATGGAGGAGGTGTGACCGCACTACGAGAACGGTAATGTCGGACCTCCTCCTTGAAATCCCGATGGCCCACACAACAGGGAAACAGAGGGCCTTCACGTGCGCCACGTCGTTACTGTGAAATGCCTTTACAGCTACAGTGGAAGTGAGGCACATGTCCACCCAGGAGGTGAAGGTAAACTATAAAACTAGAAGTGTACAAGAAGATGTAACTTCTAGAAATAGGAGCTAATTTAATAATAAAGAGAATAAGTAGTTAAGAAGAGTGTCATGGGGTCATTGTATGAGGAAAATACTGTACAATATAATATCCATATAAATACTAATATAATGAGATCAAAGAATAAGGAAAAACAAAGAGTGTAATGAGGACGTCATCGTATGAGGAAAATATATCGTGTAAATACATACATATGCAATAAAAAAAATATACTGTACAAATACATACAGATCCATATAAAAATCCATATAAAAATACATACATATGCAATAAAAAATATACTGTATAAATACATACAAATCCATATAAAATTCCATATAAAAAATATATATGTATACTGAGGAAAGGATTGAGTGGTAGTAGTAGTAGTAGTAGTAGTAGTAGTAGTAGTAGTAGTAGTAGTAGTAGTAGCAAGGAAAAAAAAAGAATATCATTACTAACATGACAAAATAACGATA
>JAHFWG010000433.1:89228-96545 GCA_020233015.1 Callinectes sapidus | reverse complement strand
GGGGGCAACCTTTAAGACGCCCCGCCCCCCGCCTTCCCTTGAGCCTGGTGTCATAATGGAGTAGGGGAAGGGGGAGGGGGAAGGGGGGGAAGGGGAAAGGTTAAGAAGACGCTGGCTATGCTGTATTCTGATGAACCTGATGAATGGACTCCCGTGCCATACCCACCACCATCGCCGCCGCCGCCGCCGCCCCCGCCGCCTCTTCCCCTCACGCCTTCCCCAAGATGCGAGACACTGGTTGGTGTAGTATGAATTGGCAAATTAAATGTTTTCTTATTTTCATTCTTTTTTTTCATTGTCCAGCTTCCCCTTATATGGAAGATGCAATAGCCACTCCTCTTCCTTTTCGCAGTGGGTGGTGCAGGAGTCGCGGGTCATCCAGGAGTGAGAGCAACAACAGATGGAAACAATTGGTGGATTGCTGAGGGGGCTGGGGACGCGATGACTCTGACCGGCCTGCAAATGTCGCCGTCTTCTCATGCGGCGATGAAAGAAAACCAGGAAGATAATGGATCCCCGCGGCCGTGCAGGGCTGGATCAAGAAAGCCAAACCCCGACGATGTCACTCACGAGACCGAGGGTCACGTTGTATACTGCCCCCGCCATCAGAGTTCCTGCCTCTCCAGTAGAGGTGGTGGTTCACTCCTTGTATTTCACTCTCCCTCCGTGGAAAAAGAAGAAAAAGCAGCAGCCGCCCTCTCCCCGCCCCCCAGCAGGAGCCGTCCACGGAAGGAATCTCGCGGCACGACGACGATTTTTGAACGTGTCGTGAATGTGAAAAGAGACAAAAGTTCAGCACTGACAAACTCAGACAGGCGCGGGTTGGGGCCAAGGGTGGCGATGAATGGCCCTCCGCTCTCCCTGCCCACACCCCCTCTCCACACCCCGCCGCGCCCCGCCCCTCAGCTGTATATCACAGCAACACTGTGGACAGCTCCAGGCACAGGCTGGACACCGCCATGGAGTGGCGCCTGCCCGCCCGGAGGGAACCGAATATACGTGTGTGTGTGTGTGTGTGTGTATGATATATATATATATATATATATATATATATATATATTTCTTTGCGTTGCGTATTAATCTTCTAGAATACCCTTACAACAGGAGGAGGAGGAGGAAAAGGAGGGGGAGACTGAGAGGGAGACGTAGGAGGAAAGGGAAACAACAACATTTACGACAAGAATAACAAGAATAATAACACAAACAAAAAATCCATCCATCCATTATTTATACAGAATCACAATTATCAACTATCTTCACGTACTTAACTTCCCATTATTTCAAATCCATCAGGTACTACGCGGTGGACTGAGTGGTGTTGGCCGGCCTGGGTGGCGGGAACAAAGGAGGTGCGCCAGAGGGTACCAACTTGGAGTTACTAGGTAATCTTGTGTTTGTGTGTGTGTTACGGTACGGCGCGATATTTTTTTCCGCCCTGGAGCTGTCCACACTACGCCTGCCGACCCCTGCCTACGCCGATGGATAGATAAGGTAACGTGGGACCCTGGTAATGTGTAAAGAACTACCTAGTTATTGTGTTATGCGTGGAAAAGTGCATAAAGCTTGTTTCAATCACCACTACCTCGCACTGCCATGTTCCCTCCTTCCCTCCTTCCCTCTTTCCCTCTCCTTCCCTCCGCCCCTCTTTCCCTCTCCTACCCTCCCTCACCTCCTCTCTCTCTCTCCCTTCCATATCTGTTTAGGCCATTAAAAGAATAAAAGAAACGGGAATACATGGAGGAATAGAATAATAGAGAAGAGTAGTCAAAACTGGTAAAGGAGGAGGAGGAGGTGTTGTTGTTGTTGTTGTTGTTGGTGGTGGTGGTTACTGAACAAGGGTGGGGCTGGTTAGGGGGAGAAGTACGTAGTTAAGGTGGGGTAAAGGAGTGGAAGGGTGGAAGGGGGGGTGTGGAGGGAAGAGAGAAGGAGAGAGCAGGATTATTTGAAAAGAAGGAAGGGAAGGGTGGAAGATAATCGAGTCTGAAGGAAAAGAAAGAAAGAAAAAGGAAAGGAAACAAAAATAGATGCAGTAGGAGGACTCGTATATCAGTGTTGTTTTTGTCATGAGTGAAGTGTAGTAAATCTCTCTCTCTCTCTCTCTCTCTCTCTCTCTCTCTCTCTCTCTCTCTCTCTCTCTCTCTAGGGATCCTGAAAGCTGTTGATGTCCTTAATCAGCGACAGCTAAATGGGATAGTCATATGTGACTCACAGTCTGCCCTCCTGGCCATTTCATCACCCCAACCCTCATACTGCAGTGTAGTCCAGCAGATCCAAAGACAGTTGATAGCAGCTGAAGAAAATTCTATTGTCGTGAAATTCATCTGGATTCCGTCACACGTTGGACTTGCACACAACGATACTGTGGATCTCATTGCAAAAAATGCCTGCAGCCTACCACCCCCTCCTGATGATGCCGCACCACCACTCAACTGCTATAAAAAGACCATACATTCAGCCTCCCTTCTTCCAACAATGAGCCGCACAAACGCTGAACGGACGCAAAGCGTGTCCATTCGGCACTACGATCATTTCCGCCATTCACCTCCACGGTATCAACGACATGGTCTTCAAGTTCGCAGGCATAATGTTGTGACGGCCATACTTCGTCTCGGATACCGACCCTTGTGGCAGCTTTGCGAGGCTGGGGACGACCGCCCGCACCACTCCACCTGTAGGCTGTGTGACCTGCCCAACGCCAACCACCTCCAGCACTACTGCCTTGAGTGTCCCTCAGTCAGGGATCGGCTGCCTCAGGGACTGTCACTCATCGATATGTGTAAATACCTCATGACAGACGACCACCTTGACAACATCCTGGTGCAACACCCACACTTTGGAGGCTGTCCTTCGTGGACAGAAAACTTTACTGTGTAATATTTATTATTATTATCATTATTATTATTGTTATTATTATATTATTTCCATTATCAGTATTATTATTATTATTATTATTATTATTATTATTATTATTATTATTATTATTATTATTATTATTATTATTATTTTACTTCAAAGCGTGCCCTGTGAGACACGAATGCCACTGTATATAAGACAGGAATCATTGTAATAATAAGGATTGCCACCCCCTCGGGGTGTAATAAATTAATCAAATCTCAAATCTCAAATCTCAAATCTCAAATCTCTCTCTCTCTCTCTCTCTCTCTCTCTCTCTCTCTCTCTCTCTCTCTCCTTGATCTTCGAAGTATAGTCAAGTTTCTTCTCCCTCTGTTTACTTATCAATTTATTTTCTACTATTTGCTATTTTTATTTTCTTGTTTTCATGCCTCATTTTTGCAACCTTTTTGTGTTTAATAATTTAACACTTCAATTTCCTATTGTTTATTTATTTAACTGTTCTTTTTAGCATGTGCTGGAATGCATGTGTTTGAAAATATTGTCTCGTGAACGTGATTATGCTTGCTATTCTCTCTCTCTCTCTCTCTCTCTCTCTCTCTCTCTCTCTCTCTCTCTCTCTCTCTCTCTCTCTCTCTCTCTCTCTCTCTCTCTCACTGTGAAATCAAACTCATAAGAAGAAATGTTGGAAGGGTATTAGTCTAATGGAGGAAATGCTACGTAACACAAAGAAATGCATGTGGACATAATACAAACTGAGTCGCTGGTTCGTGTTGTGTGTTGGACGCTCACTCGTACCAGCTCTCAGGCTTGCCAACTGCTCCAACTCCATTAACACGTTGCGTAGATGAATGAAGTGACTAGAATGAATAAGATTGATGGAATAGAGTTAATGACTGACGGCTTTTCTTTCTTTCTTCCTTTTCTTTTTTCTCTTTTCTCGTTGTTTTTCCTTTCTTTTTCTCCTTTTCCCGTAATCTTTTTTCTTTTTTTACTTCTTCCTCCTCTTTGTAAATTTAGTAGTGAGGACACAATGTGCACTACCGATACAAAGCACAATTATTATTTTTTTGCATCCATTGATTTATTTACGTCTATGTTACTTGGGGGGTGATCCAGGATTAGGACGGTGATCCATAACATTGGTTTATTTTCTTGGTTTCGTCAATTATAAACCCCGAGAGGATGCCTTATCTAGGCTGGCTGGGTGACCAGCAGGCGACCGTGGTGAATAACACACACACACACACACACACACACACACGCACACACATAAAAAATTCTATCATTAAGCCAACCATTATATTTCAGAATTCTTTACATGTGATAATTTCATGTCATTCTCCCTCCATATCTTTCCTCCTCCTCTTCCTCCTCCTCCTCATCCCCTTTCTCTTCCTCCTCCTCCTCCTCCTCCTCCTCCTCCTCTTCCTCCTCCTCTTTCCCTTTCTCCTCCTCCTCCTCCTCCTCCTCCTCTTCTCTTTTGTCTTATTAGGACACTACGTAAGAACGCGGGCACTGGTTCAGGGCATTAGCGCATAACATAGTTTTATCACAAAGTATGCCAAAATATACCAGTGTCGTAAACTGCTTTGGGAGGGAAGGTGTGTGGGATGGGGAAGAATGAAATGGTGGGCGGTGGGGTGGGTGACTGGTTTCCTTTCTTTTCTCTTTTTTTATTTATTTTATTTTTTGGTCACGGTTTGTGATGGTAATGTATTTTTATGAAGTGAATGTTTATACACGCAACAACAATCTTCTTTTTCTTGTTTATCTATCTAATTGATATCTGAATTTAGCAGTGTAAAATATAGTTGTTATATGATTATATACATTTATTTGCTAATTTATATATTGTTTTGTGTCATTCCATCGTTTTCTTTTTGACTAATTCATTTGTTTATATGTTCAATTTGCAGTTTAACGAAACCAAGGAATCTTTGATGTGACTTATGTTTTTGTGGTGATAAGAGGTAATTTAGTGGATATTATGCATAATTTCCTGTGCAAATGGAAATTTTTCGAGTTATTGCCCATGTTAAACATCTTTTAATACACTTTAAAAGGTTTGTTTAATTAGAAGAGAAATGAGATTGAGTTCTCTAAACACCATTCCTCTAAATTCATGGCAATACTTGGCCAATGAAAAATATTCGCTCTTCACGTAAGGAACATGGCTATAATGTCTGATATAAGTTTTGAGATTGACCCTTTTTCTCTTTTCTTTCTGAATACAAGTGACGATGGAAAAAAAGAACTTCAAGTGACTTGGAAATCTGTTTGAAATATTGTATATATGTAATGGCAGTACTACTCTCCTCTGGAATCCCGCCTGCCTTATTTCGTTATTCTTGCCACTTCTCCCCCCCCTCCCTTTGTCTTTTGTATCCGTCAAGTATGGTCAAATATGGAGATGGTGGTGGCTGGTGTAGTAGTACTCGCAGTATTGGCTCACATTCCCTGTCTATTCCGCTCCCAAAAGTCGCATCTCACTTCTGCATAAATCACTCACTCGACGAAATCTGGAAACTAGATCGGATTAACATTTTGCAAAGATAATAAAAATCTTTGAAATGCCAGTCTACGGAGAGCGGTTTGTCTACGGCAAGAAGGAGCTGAGCGAGGGTGAGGTGCGGGTGGGCCGCACCAGGGCCGAGTTTGCCCTCTGGGGCAGACAGCAGGCCAAGCGGTTCGCAGAGGCCAAGAAGCGGCCAAAGCGACCCGTGAACACCGAAGACCAGGAGAACGAGGTACGACGGAGCCTGTACCTCCCCGTGGGGTTCCTGGGGCACCTGATGGCACAGGAGGAGTTCTTCCTCCACTACCTCCGCGGCCACTACGGAGTGTCCATCATGGCTGCTGTACCCAACAAAAGGCTCCATGTCAAGGGGCCAAAGTCAAGCGTCATGGCCTGCCATATCTGTGTAAAGGAGATGCTCGTCAGGTGGCACCAGCGCCAGTAAGGTGATCAGTAAGCCAGGCGACTGTTTCTCAGTGCCCACCTGACTTTACTGATGAGCGAGCCCACACAAAGGAACACAAATGAAGAACAACACTATACTGTACAGTGCAACTGATGAGCGATGCAATAAAACAACACGAAAAACGAGAGATGCAATAAAACACAACATGAAAAACGAGCGATGCGACAAAACACAACACGAAAAACGAGCGATGCGACACGACACAACACGAAAAACGAGCGATGAGACAAAACACAACACGAAAAACGAGCGATTTGACAAAATACAACATGAAAAATGAGCGATGCGACAAAACACAACACGAAAAACGAGCGATGAGACAAAACAACACGAAAAACGAGCGATGCGACAAAACACAACACGAGAAACGAGCGATGCGACACGACACAACACGAAAAACGAGCGATGCGACAAAACACAACACGAAAAACGAGCGATGTGACAAAATACAACATGAAAAATGAGCGATGCGACACGACACAACACGAAAAACGAGCGATGCGACAAAACAACACGAAAAACGAGCGATGCGATTAAACACAACACGAAAAACGAGCGATGCGACAAAACACAACACGAAACACGAGCGATGCGACAAGTTAGAACACAAGAGAGATTATTACACTTTTCGGATTACACATTTCGGCCTACGTTTTCTTATTACTTTATCAAAATTTAATTGTCAGTATTGAATTTATTAAGGAACTCTTATTAATTTTCATATAATACTGTGAAGCTTTGTGAGAGAAGCAAAATTCCTTTTTTTCATTTCTTTTTAATATTTTTTTCTTTATAATGGCGTTGTTCCTTTAGTCACTAAAGAAACAACGCCATTATAAAGAAAAGTAAAATGGTAAAGTCACACTAAAGTTTAGTGTGACTTTACCATTTTACTGCCATTGTGAATATTTGCCTCTCATTGCTTGTCCCAGCTTGTCTGATTATTTTGTAATAGTAATATATAAAAGAAAAAGAAAAAAAGATTACATTGCATATATAAGATATTTAACCTTACCCCTTCAGTACTGGGACGCATTTCTATCACGAATTTTTAGGTGTGATTAGAGGATTTTATTGACATTAGGAAGGGTCTATGGAGGTCAGAAGATTAATGGCCAGAGTATTTACCATCTTAATCTCCATACATGTTTCTGAAGCTATATAATAAAATCACCAAACAGTAAACAGAATATGTATGAAAACGCATCGTGGTACTGAAGGGGTTAAGGAGGAAATTGCACAGGAGGAGGAAATACTTAAAAAAATAATTAATAGGGAATGATAAACGGGGTCACGAGCGTATGTGGAAGTAATAGGGACAGAAAAAAGATGACCCCTGTAATCTAATATTATATACTTTGAAATCAATTACTGAACCTTCATGATGGGATATTAAGGTGCTTCCAATTTCCCCCAAATAGCGTCCACCTGAAATACAATAATGAAGGAGACAAGAAGATAGAAATTACGTGGAAAGGGC
>JAHFWG010000433.1:81728-86728 GCA_020233015.1 Callinectes sapidus | reverse complement strand
CTTATTATCTTCCTCTCTTCTTTCCTTCATATTATCCCTTACACGTGTTTTATTTATTCATTTTTTTATTTGTTCCTCTTAGGTTCGGTTCAGTTATTTATACTTCAATATTTTGTTTCTGTGTGTGTGTTTTTTTGCAAACCTTTTTATTTAATCTAATCTTTAGCTCATTTTACCATCTCTCCTGTCTTTTTTATCTTCCTTTGTCTGACTTACCCCTCCTTCCTCTCCAGTAATTTCTGTCATCTATATATTCTGATTAATATCGTTCAGGAAGAGGGTGTTTATGGGACGAATAAAAGCTTTCTCATTTAATCTTTCATGGCGCTAATTGAGTTACTGATTGCAAAGTACGTAATGTTAGAGGTCATGGGCAATTTTATCTCTTGTTATTGATGACTTAACCAATATGTTTCTCTTGTGTGGATTTAGCTCGGCCTGAAGATTTGATGTGAATGACTTAGTGCATAGTTTTATAGGGATTTGCTGTTATACTGCTGGGTTAACCCCTTCAGTACCGAGATACGTTTTCACCGCGGGTTTTGGATATGATTACATGATTTCATTGACATTAGGAACGCTTTATGGAGATCAAAAGATTAATGGTCAGTGAATTTACTATTTAGATTCCCACTTGAGTTTTTGTGAAGAAGAGAAAGGTACGATAGGTGACAGTAAAACTTTATGTGCTAAAGGAAACCACCTAATGGAGACCTCCTACCTGAAAGCCCACCCATTTGGGAACCATTACCCAAAGTGGATGCCCAATCTCCCCTCAGACCGTGCCAAGGATTCGAAACCGTGCGCTTGGGAAACTCTTGGCTCCCCTGAGCACACGTGGTTCCACTGTACCACGGGGCAACCAAAGTATAAATATGCGAAGGGAAAGTCTTGTCACATCACGCAGTAAGTACCCGAGGAAGTAAAGCAGCTTAGAAGGAAAGAGGATGCAGTGTGGCTCCGTGAAACACCCTTGCCAGTATTACAACGCCAACAGGGAACGAAATATGAGGGAGGGACTTGTGAAGGAGTTTTGGCGATAGAACGAACGAGAACAACATATTAGGAACTTACCAGGTGCTCTCTCTCTCTCTCTCTCTCTCTCTCTCTCTCTCTCTCTCTCTCTCTCTCTCTCTCTCTCTCTCTCTCTCTCTCTCTCTCTCTCTCTCTCTCCCTGTTCTTCTTTCTTATTTACATTCATAGTTAACCTCTTCAGTACTAACATACAATTTTACCAAAAGTTTGGGGAAAGGTCTAAGGAGGTCAGAAGATTAATGGCCAGAGTCTGTACTGTTTTAATCCCCCCACATGAGTTTCTGAAGCTTTATAAAATCACCGAATAATAAGGAGAAAGAATATAAAAATGCCTCCCAATATTGAAGGGTTTAAGATTTGCTTCGCCGCGTAGATGTCTGTTTCATCCATATCGCTCTATCGTCTAATTATTGTTGTTTTTCCTTTTTTTCTATATGTCATTTGTTGCGTCGCCAAAATTACACAAATCAATCGCTGTATTTTGTTCTATATGATATTACCTCTTCAACATAACTTGTCCTTCCATCAACCAACACTTTATCATAGTTAGTATAAGAGAGAGAGAGAGAGAGAGAGAGAGAGAGAGAGAGAGAGAGAGAGAGAGAGAGAGAGAGAGAGAGAGAGAGAGAGTGTAGTGATTTGGGAGGGAGAGTATTTAGTATCTACATAAAACCTTTTTAAGTTGTTGATCTTTATAGAAAACGAGGCTATTTACTTACTTTCGGTACCTGCTCGCGCGTACAAACCAATCCACCAACCAACCCACTCCTTCATATTTCATCTTCCTTCCCTCTTCCATGTAAATCATCTTCCAACACGCACAATCCCTTCTCTCTGCCATCCCTTCTCAAAATGTCCCTCTTCTATAACTTCCTTCTTTCTTGTTCTCTTTCTATTGACGTATCAGTTATTCATTTCGTTACCTACAACCTCCCTCGCTTTGCACGTGCGTCATTCATCTCTCGTCCCTTTCCCTCCTCTGTCCTCATGCATGAAACAGCCAGCCAGTCAGTCAGTCCATCAATCAGGCAGTCTGTCATTTCTTCCCCAACCTTTCAATATAGAACAGTAAAAATACTCTGGTTGACTCTCTCTCTCTCTCTCTCTCTCTCTCTCTCTCTCTCTCTCTCTCTCTCATTCCCCAATCATTCCTCTTTACTTTACACAACAGAATAAGGGATATCTTTCACTTTCTTCTTTCCTTCTCACTCTCTCTCTATATATATATATTTTTCCCCCTTTCGTCACTCCCTCATTCTTTAATCATTCCTCTTTTACATTTCACAACGTAGTATGATGATATATATATTTTTTTCACTTCCTTATATCTTCTTCTTCCTTTTCCTCCTCTTCTTGTTTGTTGCCAGGGAAACCTAACATGGAACCAAGAAGAGAGAGAGAGAGAGGATATGTTTCCCTCCCTACGTTCAAAAATTTCCCTATGAGTCTTTTTTCCCCCTTTTATGGTGTTCTCCCTGCCTCTCTCTCTCTCTCTCCTTCTGCCTCTAGCGTGCCTGAAGGGGGGGCTAATCCTTCATGCTTTTCTGCGTTTCTGATCTATCACTAATGGCAAAGATCTGTCGGACTGAGCAGCGAGGCAAACAAGACTGCTGGGAGCTAATACGTCTCCTCCTCCTTCTCCTCCTTTCTCCGTGTTCTTTTGTTGTACCTTCTTATACACTATTCACCATTCCACTCTGAAGCTTTCCCCCCACGCTTGTCATCTTCATTTTATCCTCCTCCTCCTCCTGCTCCTCCTGCTGCTGCTTCTTGTTTTCCTCCTCCTTCTCCTTCTCCTTCTCCTCCTCCTCCTCCATGGTTGTTTCTTGTCCTCGTTTTCATTCTTCCTCTTCTCGTCTTAGTCTAAATTCGTCATTTTATTTTTTCTCTTCTACTTCCTCCTCCTCCTCTTTCTCTTCTTCTTCTTCTTCTTCTTCCTTCTCCTCCTCCTCCACCTTCTTGTTTTTGTCCTTGTTCTTCTCTCTCTACCTCTTCCACTTCCTACTCATTTTCCTTAAACCACTCCTCCTCCTCCTCCTCCTCCTCCTCTTCCTCCTCCTCCTCTTCCTCCTCCTCCTCCTCCTCCTTGTCCTTCGCACTCTCCTCTTCCGTACCCTTCCTGTCTCCCTTACATTTCGTTCTCCCCCCAACACCTCTACTCCCTCACGCCCTTTCTACTCCAGTATTCCCCCTCCTCTCCTCTCCCTCCCTCCATTACCTTCTTGGTTCCTTTCATCTCCCGCTCATCCAGGCCTTTTCCATCCTCCGATTCCTTCCTGACAGCTTTGTCTCATACCATTGCCAAGGGCCTCATCATTTTTGTTTATGCATATCGCCTTACCTTTGTAACTCTGCTCCTGAGAATTTAAATTACACCAATAACAAGAACCTTTCCCAGCCGCTGCTCTAAGATGGTTAGGGTGTCCGCGCCTCGACACCCCTCAACTCCCGGATGCCTTGTGGGACGTATCTCAGGCTCTCCCGCCTCACAGGTCCAAATAAATGAAGTTCCTGAAGCCTGTCCACTCTGCTTCGTGTAATAAATGTGATTTATCGCCTCATAATTTACCAGAACAAGTTATGATGTAGGTTAATTGGGCAGTAGATGCTCAGAACACTAGACAGCAGTACCATAATGATGATGTGCTGCCTGTGAGTTTGTAATTGGTGGCGACGAGCGAGTGGCTGCGCCTGCTGGGTGGTGGTGGCCGGCCTGGGGTGTCACCTGCAGGGTCACCTCTCACACCCGTCTGGAGTTCGGCGGCCTGCTCCTGACGGCTGGCTTGTTTATGGCGCTGCTGGTGTTGTTATGGAGCCTTGGACTGCTACTGCTTCTCTTTTTGGCGCTACTGCTGCTTGACGTGATACTCATGTAGTCTGTGTGTGTCTATATGTGTGTGTGTGTGTGTGTGTGTGTGTGTGTGTGTGTGTGTGTGTGTGTGTGTGTGTGTGTGTGTGTCTGTGTGTGGACTTCATATCCTCACGTCCTGTACACCTACGCACTGCTCACTCCACACCCACGCCTCCCTCACGCCCTCAGCAGGCCCGGAATATATATTAAGCACAATAACCTAAATTACCGAACCAATCACGATCAAGGAGCTCTAAAACATTATCGGTGCCATCTCACAGCGGCACCGAGGGAGACGAGACCTTAAGTCGAGACTGCACTGAGCTCCTTTTCACCCTCTCCGAGACACTTGTTTGCATCCCACATTCTTGACCCCCAGTGACCCTACGACACCGGGCGGGCGGGGCAGCCTTCAGGAGGCGCGCGTATATGGTGAGGAATAACAATGGCAGCGCGAATCTGGCCTGGCCCTACGGTGCCTAGGACGCAGGGCCGCATCTAGCAGGCTTGCCTCATGATGGCGGCTCTGATGCTCTGCTTGGATTTCTTAGTGCATTTACAGCCTCTCGCCAGCAACAGGGGACTCGGGGACGTTTCTCCGCGTCTTGGGTCTTACCAGCCCGTGCCACAGAGCTCAAAGTGCAGTGCAAGCCTCTGATGGGAGTTCAGGGCCCTTCGTTTCAATATTTCGGTGGAGGAGTCAAGATATAGACGAGATGAATTCAATTGACAGATCTGGTCGGGGTCTTGCTGAACGACCCAGGCGGTAGTGTGTGATAACCCTTATCTGGAGGTGTCGAGGGCGCGAGGGCGTGGCTGATAGCACTCTCCCGGGGCGCGCTGAGGCCACCATTGGAAGGAGAGGCTGCTGCTGTTACCCAAGATCGGGTGAACTCAGCTGGGGGCCACACTCACACGCGCGAAGGTCAGAAATGTTACTTTGGCCTCAAATGAACGTCTTGGGAATCCAGAGTACAGGAGGCTCTGAAGGCTTAGCTAATCCTGGTATTTCTGCAACTCTTTACCCGAGCAATTTGACTTTTCTACATACATTTAAGGAGGGCTGGCCAAGGGCTACAAAGTCTATAAAAAGTCTTCTTTATTCTTTACCTAG
>JAHFWG010000433.1:74561-81708 GCA_020233015.1 Callinectes sapidus | reverse complement strand
TATATATAATATATTAATTATATATAATATATATATATATATATATATATATATATATATATATATATATATATATATATATATATATATATATATATATATATATATATATTTCTCTGCATTGCGTATTATTAATCTTCCACTAGAATACCCTTACAGCAGGAGGAGGAGGAGGAAAAGGAGGAGGAGACTGATGAGAGGGAGGCGTAGGAGGAAAGGAAAACAACAACATTTACAACAACAAGAATAACAACAATAATAACAACACAAACAAAAAATCCATCCATCCATCCATTATTTATACAGAATCACGTTTATCAATTATCTTCACGTACTTAACTTTCCATTATTTCAAACCCCTTAGGTACTACGCGGTGGACTGAGTGGTGTTGGCCGGCCTGGGTGGCGGGAACAAAGGAGGTGCGCCAGAGGGTACCAACTTGGAGTCATCAGGTAATCTTGTGTGTGTGTGTGTGTCAAGGATATTATAAGTGATATTATGAAGTGATCGAATGGGCGAAATTGAGGAAAATATTCATGCCGTCAGTGCACACTAGGGGGCGGCAGCAGTGGAGAGTAGTGAAGGGGAGGGGGACCCCTGGGACCGGCCAGCTGTTGACGCCACACAGCGGCAACGCTCCACCGGCACCACCACATTCAAAATGTCCCCACGCACAGCAACAACAAGGAACAGTTCTTGCTGCTTTTGTGGCGAAAACTGAGCAACTTGTCCACGGATGCGCCTTCATCTGTTCCCTAGAAACACTAGAAGGAATGTAGTGATAGATAATGATAAAATAAGTCAAAAAATATGACATTTAAATAAAAAGCCATTCTATATATCGGAGTCTGCCTCACTGAGGAAACGTTAGATAAATATCGTTAAAACATTTACAAATCTAGCCTAACCTTATCCAGATTGTTCTAAAGGTTGTGACATAGGGACTGGTTTCATTGTTGAGTTGAATTTTATTGGCGCTGACACACATTTCACTTGTAGACGAATGCAGTGGTTCCAACGCAAGCTGACTGGAAAGACCACCACCCTGTTGTTACCATGGGCGAGGCGACACGTGGAGCAGCGAGCCTCCCTCCCTTCCTCGCTGTCTGCCTCCCTCGCGTTTAGCACATGGCGGCAGTAGCAACAGGCGACAACAGGGCAGGCGACGAGGCAGCACGTGGAGGTAGGAGCTGCAGGGCCACTGGGGCCATATATAGACGCGCGCCCCGACACACACACTTATAGTATGTGTGTGTGTGTGTGTGTGTGTGTGTTCTATCAATAATTTTGTTATGTGAATGCAATGATTATTCTTGTCATAACATTGCAAGTATGAAATTCAATGCTTAGGAGGCATTAAGATTTTGTTTACAGTTTCAGAATTAATCTAGTCATTATGACTATTGACTTTATGTAACCGATATTACACAATAAAATATATTAATATATATGTATATGTACCAATGTATCTATGAATGAGTACGACTATGAATGAATACGACTAATATAAGAAAAGGAGGGCGAAAAATTAAGCAAAACAATATAGCAATCCCTTGTGAAACAGAGAAAATGGGTTCCATTCTCTATCTTTAGCCTCCGTCAGTGGCCACTGTGGCGCCTTGATCTTACCTCCAAGGTATAATTCATCCAAGGTATAATTCATGGTATCCTTCTTAGAGAATCCTTGGTGTGTGTGTGTGTGTGTGTGTGTGTGGGAAGACGGACAGTTTGTCCACGGACGTTTTGGTCACGGACACATTGGCCACCAAATCGCCACCCGAGGACTTTTTGGCCACGGAAAGTAGGATATTTTGGCCACGGGACTATAGGTTAGGTTAGGTTAGGTTAGGTTAGGTATAGGTTTTAAGCCAAATGACCAAAACATCCGTAGCCAAAATGTCCGTGGCCAAAACATCCTCCAAAGGTTTGCTGCCGTGGCCAAACCGTCCTAGTTTGGTGGCCAATGACCAAAACGTCCGTAGCCAAAATGTCCGTGACCAAAATGTCCTACACTCGTGTGTGTGTGTGTTACGGTACGGCGCGTTATTTTTTCCGTCCTGGAGCTGTCCACACTACGCCTGCCGACCCCTGCATACGCCGATGGATAGATAAGGTAACGTGTGACCCTGGTAATGTGTAAAGAACTACCTATTTATTGTGTTATGGGTGGAAAAGTGTATAAAGCTTGTTTCAACCACCACTACCTCGCACTGCCATGTTCTCTCCTCCCCTCCTTCCCTCTTTCTCTCTCCTTCCCTCCGCCCCTCTTTCCCTCTCCTTCCCTCCCTTCCCCCCTCTCTCTCTCTTTCATAGCTATTTAGGCCATTAAAAGAGTAAAAGAAAGGGGAATACATGGAGGAATATAATAATAGAGAAGAGTAGTCAAAACTGGTAAAGGAAGAGGGGGAGGAGGAGGAGGGGTTGTTGCTGTTGTTGTTGTTGTTGGTGGTGGTGGTGGTGGTGGTGATTACTGAACAAGGGAGGGGCTGGTTAGGGGGGGGGGGGGAGAAGTACGTAGTTAAGGGGAGGTAAAGGAGTGGAAGGGTGAAATGGGGGTGTGGAAGGAAGAGAGAAGGAGAGAGCAGAATTATTTGAAAAGAAAAAAGGGAAGGGTGGAAGATAATCGAGTCTGAAGGAAAAGAAAGAAAGAAAGAAAAGAAAGGAAACAACAATAGATGCAGTAAGAGGACTCGTATATCAGTGTTGTTTTTGTCATGAGTGAAGTGTAGTAAATCTCTCTCTCTCTCTCTCTCTCTCTCTCTCTCTCTCTCTCTCTCTCTCTGTGAAATCGAACTCATAAGAAGAAATGTTGGATGGGTATTCGAATGGAGGAAATGCTACGTAACACAAAGAAATACATAAGGACATATACAAACTGAATCACTGGTTCGTGTTGTGTGTTGGAGGCTCACTCGTACCAGCTCTTAGGATTGCCAACTGCTCCAACTTCATTAACACGTTGCGTAGATGAATGAAGTGACTAGAATGAATAAGATTGATGGAATATAATTAGTGACTGACGGTTTTCTTTCTTTCTTTCTTCCTTTTCTTTATTTTTTCTCTTTTCTCGTTCTTTTTCCTTTCTTTTTCTCCTTTCCCCGTAAACTTTTTTTTTCTTCCTCCTTTTTGCAGTGGTGAGGACACAATGTGCACTACCGATACAAAGCACAATTTTTTTTTTTTTTTTTTTTTTTTTTTTTTTTTTTTTTTTTTTTTTTTTTTTGCATCTATTGATTTATTTGCGTCTATGTTACTTGGGGATGATCCAGGATTAGGACGGTGATCCATAACATTGATTCACTTTCTTGGTTTCATCAATTACAAGCCCCTAGAGGATGCCTTATCTAACTTCGGATCATGAGCACTTGGTTCAGTTAGCTGAGAAATAAAAAGAAGAGAAGAAAAAAAATCCCAGCTTTTCTGAGTATTTTATAGAAGTAATATGTGAAAGAAAAAGAGAAAAAGATTACATTGCATGATATAAGATACTTAACCTAACCCCTTCAGTTCTGGGATGCATTTCTATCACGAATTTTTAGGTGTGATTAGAGAATTTTATTGACATAAAGAAGGGTCTATGGAGGTCAGGAGATTAATGGCCAGAGTATTTACTATTTTAATCTCCATACATCTTTCTGAAGCTATACAATAAATCACCAAACCGTAAATAGAATATGTATGAAAACGCATCGTGGTACTGAAGGGGTTAAGGAGTAAATTGCAAAGGAGGAAGAAATACTTTAAAAGAATAATTAATTATTAATAATTAATAGGGAATGATAAACGGGTCACGAGCATATGTGTAACTAATAGGGACAGAAAAAGATGACCCCTGTAGTCTGATATTACATACTTTGAAATCAATTACTGAACCTTCATGATGGGATATTAAGGTGCTTCCAATTTCCCCCAAATAGCGTCCACCTGAAATACAATGATGTGGGAGACAAGAAGATAGAAATTACGTGGAAAGGGCAGAGTGGGCAAGGGATGGGAACATATTAGCGGAAGTGGATGGTGTCGAAAGTGTCGTTGGTTCTTAATTAACTTCACCTGCTTGCATATATTTATTCCCCCTCAGTGCAAAAAAAAAAAAAAAAAAAAAAAAAACTAGGTAATATATTGCTTGATATAATTCTTTCCTTGTCCCAATTCTTCCTCTTACGCTTTCTCCTTTCTCGTTGTTCCTTAGCTTCATGTATCTGCTTGCGTTGTTCTTTCTCACTATCCAAAAATTACGTAATATGTTTCTCAGTATAACTTTTTTCGCGTGACAATTATTTTTCTTATTTTGATTCATTCCTCTTTGTTCGTTCGAGTTACTACTAAGTGTGCTTTGAATTGCCATGTTATGTCAACCTTCTGCAATAAGTTATAGTCATGTACTGATAATTTTCCTGTTTTTTTTCCACTTTGAATTTTGAAGTTGCCTACTGTTTTCATCATATTGATGAAGCGAGTTTGTATTGTATTATAAATTTGTTTCAGGTATCGTGCGTTTCCTCTCGCCATTCATTCAAACAGTATATGAGTTCACTATTTTCATACTTAAGCTCTTCACTGCAAGTATAGCACATTGAAATACATATATTTAATAGTATCGGGATGAAATGGTCGAGAGAACACACACACACACACACACACACACACACACACACACACACACACACACACACTACACACTGAAATACATTATCGGAACCACCAGAGGTTGCCTGTGTAGGTGTAGCGTATATTTACCTCCGTGTGGTGTTTGGGAAACCTTTTGAAAATTAGTGTGTCCTATGTAATATAAAGTGTATGTTGCTTTAACCCCTTCAGTACTCAGATGCATTTTCATATTCATTCTGCATATTATTTTTATATTTTATTTTATACAGTCTCAGAAACTAATTTGGGGATCAAAATAGTACAGACTCTGGCCATTAATCTTCTGACCTCCATAGCCCCTTCTTAATGTCTGATGTCTTCCTAATTTCTAGTGCAATCCCCTAATTATACCCAAAACTCGTGGTAAAAATGTGCCCCAGTACTGAAGGGGTTGAAATTTTGCCCAGCTACTTACAAGCGGCGAGAATAAACTATGAGTGAATGAATGAATAATTAACATCATATATTTGCCAACGTCATTGTTTCGTGTACTTTTCGTTATCATTATGTTTACTTATTCTCCTGGGTTGATGTAGTTTTAATGCAATATAGAATTAACAGCAGGATTTAATTATTTATTTATTTTCTCTCGTGTATTGATTTCTATACACTATTGTTTCCGGAATAATTTTGTGGTAAGAATGATTACTAAAGAATATATGGTTGTGGTGAAATTAATTGATGTCAAGGTTTGTTTTTCTATCCTACAGGAGTCTTATTTTATGGAGTTTTATGCAGGGTTCTTGCTTGCTGAATATTACTGAGTGTTTCAAAAGGGTATATACGAGTACGCTATATTTACCCAGCTGTCACTAACACTGCTGCGATCATTGATGGGCGAGAGCAGCTCTGGGAAAACCAATACTGGAAAAAAGAAAAATATGCTTCTGTGAATCACGCACAAAGATAACCTGCCACAACACATATGCTTCAGTTGTTGTACCTTTTATTTAATCCCTTCAGTATTGGGGTGCATTTTTCATATTTAGTCTTATTATTTGCTGATTTTACAGTATCAGAAACACATGTGGGAATTACAGTAGTGCGGACTCTGGCCATTAATCCTCTGACCTCCATAAATCCTCCCTAATGTCAATAAAATCATCTGTTCATACAAAAAAACTCGTGGTAAAAATATGCCTCAGTACTGAAGGGGTTAAGGACCTTACAAGCAAATGACTCCCAAATGGAATAAACAGTATTGGAAAACCCATATGAAAGTAAAGTAAAAAAAAAACAAAAGGAATATAGAGATAGTAGACGAAAATAAACGAATAAATAATAACTTCACATTAACAAAGATAGACAAAAAAATACAATACCTTAGTGAAGAAAGAAAACCTTGTCCTTTACCTGTAGAAATGAAATGGGAAATGAAAGTGTCACACCAACATCAATCACGCGTTCCCTCCAGCCTTCCCTTACAAGCTTTTTTTTTAGTCTTAGTATGCTGGGTCTACTTAGTACGTAATGATGACGAAGCTTTGTTGCGCGCCACCTTCGTCTCAGGAACTCTTTCGTACGGCTTCTGGAAAAAGTTTTTGTTGTAATTCTTCTTCTTCTTCTTCTTCCTCCTCCTCCTCCTCCTCCTCCTCCTCCACCTCCTTCCTTTTCTTTTTTTCTTCGTTTTTTTCTTCTTCTTTTTCTTTCTTTTTTCTTTCTTCTTTCATCATTTCTTCTTCTTCTTCTTCTTCTTCTTCTTTACGCAATATGACCCTGGCTGTTGCGGCGCCTACTACGAATCACTCACTCTTCTTCTTCTTCTTCTTCTTCTTCTTCTTCTTCTTCTTCTTCTTCTTCTTCTTCTATTCTTATCTTCCTACGCTCTTGCATATTATCTTCCTCTCTTCTTTCCTTCATTTTATCCCTTACACGTGTTTTTTTATTTGTTCCTCTTAGGTTCAGTTCAGTTATGTATACTTCAATATTTTGTATTGTGTGTGAGTGTGTGTGTTTTTTTTTTTTTTTTTTTTTTGCAAACCTTTTTATTTCTTCTAATCTTTAGCTCATTTTATCATCTCTCCTGTTTTTTTATATTCCTTTGTCTGACTTACCCCTCCTTCCTCTCCAGTAATTTCTGTCATCTATATATTTTGATTAATATCGTTCAGGAAGAGGGTGTTTATGGGACGACTAAAAGCTTTCTCATTTAATCTTTCATGGCGGTAATTAAGTTACTGATTGCAAAGTACGTAATGTTAGAGGTCATGGGCAGTTTTCTCTCGTTATTGATGATTTATTTTAACCAATATGTTTCTCTTGTGTGGATTTAGTCCGGCCTGAAGACTTGTTGTGAATGAGTTATTCACTAAAAAAAAAAAATAAATAAATAAATAAAAATGCCTGTATTCACTAAAAAAAAAAAAATAAATAAATAAAAATGCCTGTACATTCTCTCTGAAGATGGTTTAATACCGAAACGTTAGAGAATAAAGTACCTTACCTCAACTTGTGTATCCTTACCACTCACTCTACACATTGTTATTTTGACCTTGA
>JAHFWG010000433.1:57061-69561 GCA_020233015.1 Callinectes sapidus | reverse complement strand
TATTTTCACCCAAAAATTGAATTTTTCAACAATTTTCTTATTTCCATGTTTTGATGAAAAAAGATAAAGAAAAAAAAACAATGAATGTTATGACAATATACTTTTTTTCTGTAAAATTTCATAAATAACGTTTTTTTCAATGTTTTTAGGAGTATTAACAGCATCTTACACAAAACCCAGTTTTACAGGTATAATATATATATATATATATATATATATATATATATATATATATATATATATATATATATATATATATATATATATATATATATATATGCAATGTCAAGATGAAAATCTGCCTAGAAACTGACTTTTTCATTTTTTTAGCTTATTTTCATTTTTCGATGGAAAACAAAAAAACAAAAACAAAAAATATTTCTTTAAGACAATATATATATTTTTCTCTAAAATTGCACAAATTGCCCTCTTCTAATTTTTCCACCCTTCTTTTACAATATATTTTTTTTCTCTAAAACTGCATAAATCACCTCTTTTCCAACGTTTTTAGGAGTTTTACAATATTTTCAAGAGAAACCCTTTTTTTTAAGAAAAAAAGTATGTTTTTATCCCAAAGTGATTTTAAAAATAATTTTCTTTTGATTTCCATGTTTTGACTAAAAACAAGAAAAAAACAATATATGTTTTTTTTTTTCTCTAAAGTTATATAAACTACCCTATTTTAACCTTTTTAGGTGTTTTTACAACATTTTGAAGAAAAATCCTTTTTCATGTTTTAAAAAATGTAATACATGCCGTTTCAAGGATAGAAAATATTTCTGTCAAAAAAGGGATTATTTCAATGTTTTTCTTTTAATTTCCATGTTTTGCTTGAAAAAGACGGAAAAAACAATAAATTAATTTATTTTTTATGACGGTACATTTTTTTTCCTCAAAATTCTATAAATTACCACTTTTACAACGTTTTTAGGAGTATTAACAACATTTCAAAGGATAATCCTTCATTCAGGTTGAAAAAAAAAATGTAATATATGCCATTTCACGTAAAAAAAAATTAAAAAAAAAAAGTTTATTTTCACCAAAAAGTAAGTTTCAAATATTTTCTTTTTATTTCCATAGTTTGAATGAAAACAAGTGAAAAAAATTAATGTTACGATAATAGAGTTTTTTCTGTAAAGTTTCATAGAGAATGCTTTTTTTAACGCTTTTAGGAGTATTAACAGCATTTTAGACAAAACCCACTTTTAGATGTATAATGTGTGCAATTTCAATAAAGAAAAAAATTCTGCCTACAAAGTTACTTTTTAATGTTTTCAACTCATTTTCATTTTTCAATGGAAAACAAAAATAAAGCAAAAAAAAAATTTTTTTTTACAAAATATATTTTTCCTCTAAAATTGGATAAAATTACTTTTTAAATTTTTAATATTTCATATACAATATTTTTATCCCTTAAACCTGCAAAAAAAAAAAAAAAAAAAAAAACTCTTTCAACGTTTCTAGCAGTTTTACAACATTTTAAAGAAAAGCCATATTTTTTAGGTAAAAGTATTTTTTTACCCCAAAATTATTTTTTTCAATAATTTTCTTATGATTTCCATATTTTGATGAAAGACATGAAAAAAATATGAATAAATTCTTTTAAAGGGGTAATTTGTGTAATTTTTGAGAAAAAACAATTTGTCAGTTTTTTAGTTTTTTTTCCATCAAAACATAGAAATGAAAGGAAAATTATTGATAAATTCCCTTTTTTGGCAAAAATATATATATTTTTTTTAATTGTATAAATTATTTTTCATTATTTAACCTGAAAAAGTATTTTCTTTAAATTGTTTATTCTCCTAAAAAAACGTTGAAAAGACATAACTGATGCAACTTTATGGAAAAGGAATGGTAATGTCGTAAAAATTATATATATTCAGTGCATTTTTTCAATACTATGTATTTTTTCTCTAAAATTACATAAACTGCCCTTTTTAACGTTTTTAAGAGTATTAACAACATTTTGAAGAAAAACCCGCTTCTTAAGTAAAAAAAAAAAAAAAAGTAATATATGTAATTTCAAGAAAAATATATAGTTCTGTCCAAAACGGAATTACTTCAATATTTGCTTCCTATTTTCACATTTTCATAGAAAAGAAAGCAAAAAGCACTAAATATAATCCATTTTTACAATACAATTTTTTCTCAAATTTGCATAAATTACCTCTTTTTCAAGGTTTTTTTTTTTTTGGAGTATTAATAACATTTTTATGAAAATTCCTCCTTTTGAGGTAAAAAAAAAAAAAAAAATTCACCAATTGACGAAAAAAAGTATATTTTCGCCAAAAAGTGAATTTTCAATAATTTCTGCCTGTTTTCAAAGTTTTGATGGGAAACAAGAACAAAAATCAATGAAAACAGTATAAAATCAATGAAAGAACTGATTTTAAGACAATATACTTTATTCCCTAAGTTGCTTAAACTACCCTTTTTTAACGTTTTTAGGAGTATTAACAACATTTTGAAGAAAACTTCCTATTTTAAGAAAAAAATGTTTTTTGTCAAAAAAAGGATTATTTCAATGATTTTCTTCTTATTTCCAAGTTCTGATAGAAAAAGTAAAAAGGAATGAATATACTCCATTTTTTAAGATAATACAGTTTTTTTATTGCATAAATTACCCCCCTGTTCAACCTTTTTAGGAGTGTTAACAACATTTTATAGAAATATCCACTTTCTCAGGGGAAAAAAAAGAATGTGATATATAAAATTTTGAAAATATATACATTTTTGCAAGAAAAGTGAATTTTTCAATAATTTCACACATCTGCGTCCACTGCCTGGAGATCAATCACGATATAATGGGTAAATACATTATTATTATTATTATTATTATTATTATTATTATCATTATTATTATTATAATTATTATTATTATTATTGAGTTTCTAAGGTTTATTTTCTTTTTGGGCTTTTCAATGTGACATTGTTTGGTTAGGTTAAGCAGTTTGGTTAGATTTGATTTAGATTGGGTTGGTTAGGTTAGTATTTGGTTCAGTAAGATAAGTACCCATCTTATGATTTGATGTGTAAGTAATCTTTTGATTTGGTTAGGTTAGAGTGGGTATGGTAAGATAACTTGATGACTTGATGTGCACACAAATTTAATTAGTTAAGCTTAGCTTACTAATGAGTTAGACCTTTCTGATCTATATCATCATGTATAGCTCCTTCTGGTCCTTCTGGCTATTTTGAACTATATATATATATATATATATATATATATATATATATATATATATATATATATATATATATCAATTTATGAATAAGGCTGCCATCAAGTTTCTTGAGTTTATTTTCTTTTGGACTTTTTAGTGTGACATTTTGTTTGGTTAGGTTAAGTAGTTAGGTTAAATTTAATTTAGTTTGGATTGGTTAGGTTTGTATTTGTTGTGTTTGGCGGCGAGTATTTATCACTCACTACAGCTTACACACGTAACTGCAATGCGTTATTATGTTGTAACTATGTGCCTTCTGCTTACATCCCATTCTCGTTGCCAGATTATGTTGTGTTTGGTGGCGAGTATTTATCACTCACTACAGCTTACACATGTACCTGCAATGCGTTATTATGTTGTAACTATGTGCCTTCTGCTTACATCCCATTCTCGTTGCTTCTGGAGGGATGATGGAGACACTGAGATAGCCAATTAAGGTTTATTGAAGTGTACACACGGGCTCACATGTCTTGTTGATCTCTCTCAAGCCGCTAGGGACGCCAGTTGTTAAAGACGATACAACTTACATTATAGGGCACTTAATCCTATTCTTAGGTCTCTATAAACATACAAAAATATTTGATTCCTTATAATATCTTTGGATCCTCTTGAGGTATACTTAATTCCTATGTTTGTATATAAAGGAAAACAAGGTTCTTTAATGGTAAACATAAATAAACTCATTTTACAAACATATCATTTCCTTTCCCCTGTCAAGGAAAAGGGCCTTACAAATTTAAACGCTCTGGAGGAACTCCTCTAGTTCCTCGAGCTGGAAGAACTCTCCTATCTGCACTTTCAGAAGGAGTAACAAACTCAGAAACAATTGGTTGTTCATGCATATTTACATCATTACTCTCCAGTGGCACTGTTTCTACACTGCTTTTGTTGTGTTCTGGATCTACTTTTTGCTCTGGAGCTGTGTAAGGTCTGAGTTGATCGACATGACGTTTTGAAACTTTACAATCAACATCGACATTGTAGTGTAATCGTCCTAGGTCTTCCGTAACTTGGCCTGGGACCCACTTCTCATTTGTATTGTATGAGTGTACCAATACTGGTGAAGAAGGTTGGTACTCCCTTACTGTCTGATGTTTGGTGACTTGTTGCCATTCTCTATTGTTTTGTTGGATGTAGAAGTCTGGTTTGATCAAGTCTAGTTTGTTCCTAATTCTTCTACCCATTAATAACTGTGAAGGGGTTTGTCCAGTGACACTATGTTCGGAAGTTCTATAAGACAACAAGAACTTGCTAACATGGGTGACAACGTCTGCGGATGTTGCACTCCTGCATTTCATGTATGTTTGAACGATTGTACAAAGCGTTCTGCTTCTCCATTAGTTACAGGATGGTAAGGAGCTGTCTTTGTATGTTCTATACCATTTACTCTTAGGAAATCAGAAAATTCACTAGAGCAGAATTGTGGTCCATTGTCAGTCACAATGCGGACTGGAAGTCCATGAGTGGCAAAAATTGGCATTAATGCTTTTATGGTAGCTTGTGATGTAGTTGAAAGCATAGGTACTACTTCTGGCCATTTACTGTAAGAGTCAACTATAATCAGAAATGAATAACCAAGGAAGGGACCTGCAAAGTCTATATGTAGTCTCTGCCAAGGTTTTCTAGGATATTCCCAAGGGTGCATGCGTGCTGGCTTGGGATCATTCTGAAATGCTGAACAATTTTGGCATTGCTTCACACTTGATTCTATCATTGCATCTATTCCAGGCCACCATACACAAGTCCTAGCTATTGCTTTAGATTTTACAATACCGTGATGGTCTGCATGTATTTCATTTAAGACTTTCCTCTGCAATTCTTCAGGAATAACCACTCTGGCTCCCCTTAGGATACATCCCTGTTCTACTGACAATTCAGACCATACTCTTAGGTAAGGTTTAAACCTTTCCTCTTCTGGGACTGTGTTGTAGCCAGTAACTAATGACTGAGCAATACGTGACAACACTGGATCTTGCTTTGTAGCATGTCTTAGCTGTCATAGGTAACTCATGGCATTCTACCAAGAGTACACTGCCGTCGTGCTCTCTTGGGGCACTTTCTACTGGCCAATGGGATAAGGCGTCTGCATTTCCCATCTTCTTTGTGGAACGATATTCTATTTCGTATGAGTAGGCTGCTAGTGTGGTTGCCCACCTTTGCAATCTAGCTGCTACTAATGTTGGTAGACCTACTTTGTCACCTAATATTGCAAGAAGGGGTTTGTGGTCTGTGACTAACGTAAATTTAGCCTTTCCATACAAGTACATGTGAAATTTAGTTACGGCATAAACTAGAGCTAATCCTTCTTTTTCTATTTGGGAATAATTTTTCTCAGCTTTATTAAGTGAACGAGAAGCAAATGCAATGGGTCGCTCTGACTCGTCTGGCATAACGTGTGCAAGTACTGCCCCTAAGCCGTGTGATGATGCGTCGCATACAAGTTTTACAGGCAGGTCTGGTTGGTAATGAGTGAGAAACCTAGGTGATGTAATCTCTTTCTTTATGTGGTCTACTGCATGGTTGCATTCTTCATCCCAATTCCATTCTGTATCTTGTTTCAGGTTATACAGGGGGTGAGCTAGGGTAGCTAAGTTAGGGATGAATTTGTTGTAGAAAGTAATTAGTCCCAAAAATGATTTCAATTCATCTACATTTTCTGGTGTTTTTGTATCTCTAATAGCTCTTACTTTCCCTGGGGTTTTGTGGATACCATGTTCATCTATTTTGAATCCCAAATATTCAACTGAAGCTACAGCAAATTGATACTTGTCTTTGCGGATCCTCAGTCCGGTTTTCCGCAAGGTCTCAAGGACTAACTTGAGCCGTTCTAGGTGTTGAGCTCCATCTTTTCCTGCTACTAAGATGTCGTCAACAAAACAGAATATGCCTGGCTGTCCTATGAACAATTTGTCCATTGTCTGTTGCCATAGGGCCGGGCTGCTAGCTACACCGTAGGGTAATCTTTTAGGTCGGTATAAACCTAGGTGCGTGCTAAGGGTACACATCTCCTGGGAAGACTCATCCATTAACAATTGTTGGAAGGCTTGCCTTAGATCTAATTTTGAAAATACCTTGCAGTTACCTAGTGCAGCAAACATGTGATCAGGTTTTGGAAGAGGGTGTTGAGCCACTTGCAACTGTGGGTTTACCATGACTCTGTAATCCCCACAAAGTCTAATACCTCCATCTTGTTTTACTACTGGAACAACGGGTGTGCCCCAATCTGAGTGACTTACTTTTTCCCAAGAGCCATTGTCAACAAGTCTTTGAATTTCTTGCTCTACCATTGGTTTTAAAGGCAAGGGAATTTGTCTTGGGGGATGAAATTTTGGTTTGGCATTAGGTTTAAGTTGCAGGCTAGCACATGCATTTACTACTGTTCCTATTTCATCTTGGAAAACATCTTTGCTTAGTTCAAGTAGTTGAGATAGATCTTCCTTCAAAACCTTTGCTTTTACACTGCATATCTTGGACCAATCTATTTTAATATGTTGGAGCCAATTTAGACCAAAAAGACTCCTATCTTGTTCTTCTACTACAACAGCAGACAAATTTTTGTATTCTTTTTGTCCATAAACATCTACATCTATAGCACCCACTACCTTGATGTCATTACCACCAAAATCCTGGAGTTGCATTTTACAGGGTGTAATTTTCACATCTGGTATAGACTGGGCAACACTTTGAGATAATAGTGTGGCATCTGCTGCTGTGTCAAGCTGCATGCTTACTGGTTTGCCATTTAGTGTTATGTCAAGCATAATCCTTTTCTGAGAATTTCCAGAGTTACTTTTGAAAGCAAATTGCAAGTCAGTGTCATTATTGCTCTCTTGAGAATCACAATGACTGTTTACATTTGACTCAGAGGATTCTGCCGTAACATACACTCTTTTTTTTAGTTTTACACATACTGGCAAAATTACCTAACTTTTTACAGGCTGAACATTCCTTTGAAGAAGCTGGACATTTATCTTTTTGCCATGGTGCATGACTAGTATAACCACACCTATAGCATTTCCTATATCCTGCAGTCTGTTGGTTACCTTGCTGTGGTTGTGCTGGAAAACTTGGTTTGTTTCTAGCTGGCACTGTGTACTTTCCTTCTATCTTGGGTTTGACACTCTTTTTAACCTGACTTATGATAGGTTTAGTTGACTGGTTTAAGTGACTATTACCTTCAATTATTTTTGCTTGTCTGTCTGATGCCTCCAATGCTCTAGCAAACTGTAACATTTTCTTTAGAGTTAGGTCTGACTCCTGAAGTGCTTTTCTCCTTAAGTGACTTGAAGAACATTTCTCAATCAGCTGATCTAAAATTGCATCCTCAGTATCATGGAATTCACAGGTTTCTGCTAGTTTCCTGAGTCTAGTAACAAATGCATCAGTTGTTTCATGTGCATCTTGTTTAACCTGTCTAAACAATACACGTTCATACTGATGCATCCACCCCCAGGTGACACTGGAGATGGTCGCAGGAGGGTGGGGGGGTAGGTGGCACTCTCTACTCAGCTGGGCAGGGTCTGGCACTCGGGGAGGCAGGGCAAAGAGAGTGGACTAGGACACAAGAAACACAGGGCAGGCTTAACAGTACTTCACTATTGAGTAATTTACACATGTACAGGTCAATACAGGGCTCACAAAACGGCAGTCCACCAGTAAAGGGTCCGAGCTACGTTCGTTGCGGCGGCATGGAGACAACGCCCACACGGTACAGTCACTAATCCCCACAAGCCCTTCACCGACGGTCACAGGGGACGGGAACACGGCAAGGCGCCCACTGAGCCTCACGTTGGCCTCGTGAGAGTAAGGTATTCTGGCAGGTGTAGTAAATCCAAGAGAGGACAAGCGGTGTATCCTTGGTGAGGGCTGGTCGTACTCTGTCTGGGCTCTGGCCGCTAGTCACCTCGTCAGTTCCGAACGGGAGGGGATATGGAGCTTCGTAATACCAGTATGGAGCTTCACAGCACTGCCCCTCCCTATAGGTCTGGACGTCCCGTCCAATCTTCCAAGATCCTTCGATTTAGTCCCCATCCTGCATCTGGAAGTTTTGGAATCTGCTAGGCAACCTCCTATATCGTTGAGGCCGCGGCGTCCTTCTTGCCTCACCTCGCTCCTCATCCTGCGTCACTCTGTCGCCTCCCTCCATGACGCTCGCAAGTCCGTCCTCTTCCTCATGCAACTCATCTAACACTTCCTCGTCGCTTATGGCTGGCCCAGGGGTTGGGGGGTCCACCCCACTACTGCTGTCCCAGGAGTAACTGCCTGGACCATAATACCGCCACAGCTTGTCACTGTGAACGACCTTGGGCCTGCCGTGAGAGCCGAGGCGAATACGGTAGGTGACATCAGATACACAGTCCAGTACTGTATACGGGCCCTCCCACGGGCTCTGCAGCTTCGGCGACATTCCTTTGCGTCGCTGAGGATTGTAGAGCCAGACTTGCGTGCCTTCCTTGAATGCTTGTTCTTTCAGGCTTCAGTCGTATCGCCTCTTCATGTCCTTCCCCGCGAGCTTCAGGTGACTCCGCACTCTGTGGTGCACCTCTGTTAAGCGCTCCTGTAGATCCACTGTGTACTCCGTCGTAACCGTAGGCAGTTCCTCGTCCGGTGGGCGACCTGTACCAAGATCTACAGGAAAGCGTATTTCTCGTCCCAGCAGGTGTGTATTGGGTAACCTCATGCTCAGCTGACCGGTATGCCATCAACATTAACGGCAGCATCCTGTCCCAATTGCCTTGGGTCTCCTGGCAGCATGTCTCCTGCACGAGGGTTCGGTTGAGCCGCTCCACCAGTCCATCACTCTGGGGGCGTAGGGTAGTCCGGGTCTTTCCCACTCCCAGGAGCTTACAGCACTCTTGGAAGACTCCAGACTCGAATTCTCGACCCTGGTCCGAGTGTAGCTCCGGTTGTACGCCGAATCGGGAGAAGAACTGCTCCACCAGTACCCCAGCTACCGTGGTGGCTTCATGGTTAGGTAGTGCGTAAGCTTCTGGCCACTTTGTAAAGAAAACGAGTGCCAGCTGCGGTGGTGGGAAATGGGCCGGCAATATCTACTGCTACTCGCTCCAACGGCGCCCCAACTTGGTAGAGTTGCAGTGGGGCGCGACCACGACGTGGAGGTCCTTTCTTGGCGGAACAAACGTCACAGGCTTTGCACCACTCCTCCACATCCCTGCGTAGGCCCACCCAATAATAACGATGACGTAGCCGACTCAGCGTCTTCCGTACCCCTAGGTGACCACCAGCAACTCCTCCGTGCGTCTCCTGCAACAGGTCAGCCCGCAGCACCTTAGGAACCACAGTCTGCTGGAACCCAACTTTGCCGTCCTTCAGTACCCACTTCTTCACGAGGACCCCCCCAACAAGCCTGAGGGCGTTCCACTGCTCCCAATAGTGCTTCGTAACAGGGCTGGTGGCAGCAACCTCCTCCCATGGTGGCCTCTCTACGCTCGCCGTCAGCCATTCAACCACAGGGCCAATGTCCAGATCATGACGTTGTGCTTCCAGCCAACAAGTATCAGAGTCTTCCTCACGCACAGTCGTCCTCCTGCTGATCTCCACTGGATCCATGCAGCTGCAGTGGGGGCATTCTGGTACACACGGACGTCAGCTCAAACTGTCTGCGTTATTATGCACTCTTCCAGGGCGATGTACCACACGATAGTGATGCTGCTCCAGTCTTCCTAGCCAGCGCGCCAACTGACCTTCAGGGTTCTTCAGGGTCTTCAACCAGCGTAGTACGGCATGGTCAGTGTGTATGGTGAATTCCGCTCCATACAGGTAAGAATGAAAGTGATCCACAGCCTTGACCACCGCCAGCAATTCCTTGCGTGTAACGCAGTAGTCCTTTTCTGGCGGGTTGAACTTTGCACTGTAGTAGGCAACCACTCCCTCAAGCCCCTCCCTTACTTGAGACAGTACAGCACCAATACCTTCTGTGCTGGCATCACAATCCAGGATGTACGGAAGGCTGGGATCAGGATACGGCAGCACAGAGGCCTCCACCAGGGCCTCCTTCAGCTTCTCGAAGGCTGCTTAGCACACGTCGTCCCAGTGGTACGATGCACTCTTACGGGTCAACCGGTGAAGGGGAGCAGCAATGGTGGCAAACCCCCGGACAAATCTTCTGTAGTAAGTACAGAACCCCAGGAAGCTCCTCACCTCCTTCACCGACTTCGGCACCGGCCATTCCTTGACTGCGGCCACCTTCTGTGGGTCTGCTTTTACTCCATCTTCTCCAACGACGTGCCCCAAGAACGGTAATTCATGCTGGAACAACACACACTTCTTGGGGTTCAGTTTCAGGTTGGCCACACGGAAACGCTGTAACACCACTTCCAGGCGCTCCAGTTCCTCCTCAAACGTGGCACCAAACACAATGACGTCGTCCAAGTATATGAGGGCCGTTTCCCACTGCAGACCGTCCAATACACGCTCCATTAGTCGCTCGAAGGTTGCTGGCGCGTTGCAAAGTCCATAACTCATGACATTGAAGTGCCACAAGCCACGTCCATAGGTGAAAGCAGTTTTCTCCTTATCTTCTTCAGCCATTTCCACTTGGTGGTAGCCTGATTTGAGGTCTAGGGTGGAGAACCACTTTGCGCCAACCAATGCATCCAGGGTGTCGTCCACACGAGGCAGGGGATAAGAGTCCTTAGTGGTCTTGTTGTTCAGAGCCCTGTAATCTACACAGCATCTAGTCGTTCCATCCTTTTTCCTCACCAGGACCACAGCAGACGACCAGGGGCTCTGAGATTTCTCCACAATACCTTGGGCAATGAGCTCATTCACCGCCTTTTCCATTTCCTGCCGCTTGGCGGGGGCGATTCTTTGAGGTGGCTGCTTGATGGGCAGGCTGTCACCGGTGTTGAATTGGTGCTTCACCAGGCCGGTGCGCCCCAAGTCGAAGTCTCCCGACGAGAATACGTCAGCGTAGGAGCGTAACAGCTCAGCCAGGCATGCCGCCTGTCTGTGATCCAAACGCGTTGCACTTCTGCTCAACAAGTCTCGCAGATAGGCTGGCACATCACCATCAGTACACTGCGCCTGGCGTACTACGTTCGGCCCCGCACGCACTCGCTCTACCTCCTCACAGGATCCCATTACGGTCCCCTTGGGGATACGTTGCTCCCGGTCAGATAAATTGGCTACCAGCACGAGAACTTCCCTCTCGTCTGGCGGCGTGAGAGTGCGTCCGACAGCCAAGCCCTCGGACAGTGGTCGGCACAGCGACGGCTCCACTAGCCCTCCGTCCTGCCTCATACCACGGCCAATCCTGCACGGCACTCGGGCCTCTGACCAGGGAGGAATGCGTACAACTGTCGCCGCCACCACCTCGGCACACTCACCGCTCTCCAGCAGGGGCATCTTCTCGCCGTGAACACTCATCGTCATATCCCCAAAGTCTAGACAGGCGCCGTTCATCTTGAGGTAGTCTAAGCCGAGGAGACATGGGTCGTCGATACCGGCCACGTACACAGGCATTTCTTCCTCCTTACTTCCTATTCCTATCCTTGCCTCCACAGGTCCCCGTAACCTTGTACAGTGGCCAGCCACGCCACACAGTTGCTGTGCCGCCAAGGGGAAGTCTTGCGCTGCCATCACATCCGTGCTGACGAACGTTCTCGCCGCCCCGGAATCCACCGTCAGGAAATGTGGCTCGCCGTTGACTGTGCCCTCAACCTGCACAGCTTGGGAAACCACGGACTGGCACCTTAGCGAGAGTGGGGCCTGGGGGCGACTGACCACCAGTAAAGGGTCCGAGCTACGCTCGTTGCGCCGGCACGGAGACAGCGCCCACAAGGTACAGTCACTAATTCCCACAAGCCCTTCACCGACGGTCACAGGGGACGGGAACACGGCAAGGCGCCCACTGAGCCTCACGTTGGCCTTGTGAGAGTAAGGTATTCCGGCAGGCGTAGTAAATCCAAGAGAGGACAAGCGGTGTATCCTTGGTGAGGGCTGCTCGTACTCTGCCTGGGCTCTGGCCGCTAGTCACCTCGTCAGTTCCGAACGGGAAGGGATATGGAGCTTCGTAATACCGGTATGGAGCTTCGTAGCAATACCTTACATTGCAGGTACAGTTGCCTCAAAAAGTTATAGTACCCTCTGTGTTAACTCCTGTCATGATGTGGCACCATCGCAGTAATAGTGTAACTATTCATTCAGAACAGCTGTTCGTCGAGAGAGAGAGAGAGAGAGAGAGAGAGAGAGAGAGAGAGAGAGAGAGAGAGAGAGAGAGAGAGAGAGAGAGAGAGAGAGAGAGAGAGAGAGAGA
>JAHFWG010000433.1:44151-57041 GCA_020233015.1 Callinectes sapidus | reverse complement strand
AGAAGAAGAAAAAGAAGAAGAAGAAGAAGAAGAAGAAGAAGAAGAACAACAACAACAACAACAACAACAACAACAACAACAACAACAACAACAAGAAATAAAAGAAGAAAAATAAAAATAAAAAAAACAAGTGGAAGAAAAAGACAATGAGGATTTAAATAATATTCTAGCAACTTTGATTAAAAAAAAATATATATAGAAAAAAAAAAAAACTGAAATGAAAATGAAAATGAACAGGAATTCCACCAATACGTTTAGCCATCAGCTCTCCACCACCGCTGCGTGTTAGAGTGCCTGGATGCAAAAAACCTTTCCTTTTTCACCTCGTCCTAATTTGAGTATTTACCTGAATCAATATTTTAGTCCTTTTTAAAAACCTTCCATTAAAGTCTGCAATTGGTATAGGTGAAAGGCCGCGGTTTTAAATGTGGTTTGGTATATTTCCGTGTTGTTTGTTCTTCGTGTTCTTTCTCGGTAGTAGATAGTGGAGCGGTGTTATTACTTTAGGGGGACTGGCAAATTAGTGGGAATTTTATTTTCATTGTTTTTCTTTTCACTTTTACATATAAAGAATAACTGTATTAGAGTTGGTGGTGATAGTGGTGGTGGTGGTGGTGGTGATGGTGGTGGCAGTGTGGCAGTCGTCCGGTCTTGAACCTTAGCATAATACTCAGGTCCTCATTACAACACCAGCAGCTAAACACAACATAACCAAGCTTACGTATATACTGCACAATTACTGCTAACAACACACACACACACACACACGGGTCTCTCTCTCTCTCTCTCTCTCTCTCTCTCTCTCTCTCTCTCTCAGCTCATTAAGTCGCGGTTACACCCTCCTTAACTGTGTAATTAAGTGTCAGGTACAGGTATGCCTGGTCGCTATACACCTGCCGGCCCTGACACTCCATTGCTTTCCTTTACTTCCTTCCTCAATCTCCCCTTAATTCTAGCCCCCCCCCCCTCTCTCTCTCTCTCCCCCCCCCCCCCCTCTCTCTCTCTCTCTCTCTCTCTCTCTCTCTCTCTCTCTCTCATCTGGCTTCCTCGCCTTGATTCTCCCTCGCCTGCTCAAACACAGACTTATTGCAGGCCAGGGAGAGTGTGTGTGTGTGTGGAGGGAATGAGGAATGAGGAGCATGTGCGCAGACCTTGGATTTCCTCATTATCGTGGATCAAGACCTGGCTGGACTGTAACACTACGGAATGATGATAAACGCACGGACACACGCACACACTCACTCACTCACTCACTCAATCGCTCGTTCACTCACTGACTCACACGCGTAGGTAAAATAACTAGAAATAACATTAATGGCGATAAGAATAGAATACAACAACAATAACAACAACAACAACAACACGGACACACTCACTCACACGCGTAGATATAGTAACTAGGAATAATAATAATAGTGATAAGAAGAAAATACAACAGTAATAGCAACAACAGATGTATACAACCACACACTCACACTTACACGTAGGTTAAAATAGCTAGGAATAATAATAATACTGATAAGAATAGAATACAACAATAACAGTAGCAGCAACAACAACAACAATACCATGACACCCTCCATCATCACCACCACCATCGCTACTAAACTACTGTAACTTGACAAGACCAACACCATCACAAGCTTCACCATTACGGTCATCACTCTGGAACTCATTACCTGCTTCTCTATTTTCAACTTCCTATGACTTGATCTTATTTAGGAGGGAGATTTCGAGACATTTGTCCAAGACTTTGGGTTAATTCTTTTGAACTTTAAGGGAACTGGCAAACTAGTGGGCTTTTTTTTTCTCTTTTATTTTCATTGTTTTTGTTGTCCTTGGCCAGCTTCCTCATCTTACATGAAAAATTGTTTTGTAACTTAGTGGATTAAAGACAACAACAGGAGCAAAATACCTGGAGCTGCCTTACTCCTTCAGGCAAACAAGCAACCTTAACTCAATCTAACTTAACTTAACCCCTTCAGTACTGGGACACATTTTCATATTTCATTCTTACTATTTGTAGGTTTTATAAAAGCTTCAGAAACTCATGTAGGAATTAAATTAGTACAGTCTCTGGCCATTAATCTTCTGACCTCCATAGACCCTTTCTAATGTCAATAAAATCGTCTAATCATACCCAAACCTGTAGTAAAAATGTGTCCCAGCACTGAAGGGGTTAACGCTAGACTAAATACCCAGTATCCAACATTAAATAGAAGGAAAAGTAGAATATCAGCTGTTCCATTTCGCAGGCTGGGAATGTGAGTGGGTCTGTAAATATTGATCTTATTCATCTATTCATGGCGACCTTGTGAATAATACAGCGAGCAAGGATGTAAAGGAAATGACGATGAAAAATGTTAGTGATGCTGAAATAGTTATTGAAATTCTCTTCTATACAAAAATAACAATGTTGTCTGTTTGTTTTTCACTGCATCTGTAAACTCACATCCCTCCAAATAATACAACAAGCAAGGTGTGAGAGAAATGTTGAATTAGTTATTGTAAATCTCTTCTATATAAAAATTAGTAGTGTTGTCTGTTTATTTTTTCACTGCATCCGTACACTCACATCACTTCAGATATCTAAATTTGGAATCTCCGTCTTTTCAACCTTGTTAGCGAGGAACATTCCATAAAATCTGATAATACCACATCATTTCGTCGCTTTACCTAAGTTTAACATGAACGAAATATCGAAAACTCATTCATTATCTCAAAACTTTAACGTGAAATTCCATGAAAAGCATTGAAGTGACTATTTGGCATTGCTTCCCACTCACCACTCACCGTCCTATCATCACCGCTCATCACACCCATCACACATGCTCACCAGGAACCCTCACTGGGATATGCAAGAATTCATAACACTAGAGATTATGCAGGTGTAAAGAGTTGAGTTGTCCGTCTCTACCCTAGAAATAAATAATGTGGAAAAACTTCTACAAGCATCTACGAGAAAGAAGAGCATTGGAAATATATACCATTAAATTTCTGCGCATTACAATGTTTAGAAGCGGCTGCAGTACAAGAAAAGATGACTCAGAGTGATTAGTTATTGAGTGACTAACCCCTTTAGTACTGGAACACATTTTTATATTTATTCTACTTATTATTTGTCACTTTTATACAACTTCAGACACTCATGTGAGGATTAGAAGGGTATAGACTCTGGCCATTCATTTTCTGACCTCCGTAGACCCTTCCTAATGTCAATAAAATCGTTGAATCACATCCAAAACTCGTGGTACAAATGTGTCCCAGTACTGAAAGGGTTAACCGATATACCTGATAGCAATGAAAGAGATGTGCCAGATAACAGTGAACTATTACCCGGCCTGCAGCATACATCACCCCTTACCACCACCACCACCACCACCACCACTACCACTACCGAGAGGCGACCTGTCCAAGGGTTATCAGTTATCTGTTGAAACGCTATTTAGAGGTGATATTTATGTGCTGTCGATGCAACGCGTGGCTCACTGCTGGTACTGTTGTTGTTGGTGATAATGATGATTCGCCAGCACACACGGCTTCACTGTCATCATCATCACAATCATTACATCACCATGACAATTACATCATTACAACATTTCCTCATCCCTATCCTATTCACTCCTTAATGCAAGAGTTAACCGGTACTCTCAGTCTTTCATTCCTTTTACTGGTATGCTCTGTGACTCCCTAACTGTTTCTGTATTTCCAACTTCTTATGACGACTTTATCTAGGAGGGAAGTTTCTTTTGGTTAATTCTTTCGGAAGCATAAGGAAACTGACAAATTATGGAACTTTTTGATTATCTTTGTTGTCCTTCGTCAGTTTCCCCTTCTTACATGAAAAAAAAGGAAGACCCCAACAACACCATTATCTCCTAACTACACCTCCCTCACCACTGTACCACCACCATTCCCCAAGCAACACCACTACACATCACCCTGTACATTGGTAAGCTTCGGGGCACACCAAGCATCGACAGATAACAGGTGGATGATGAGAATGATTGACAACTTAGAAAATCTTAAAGAGAAAAAATAGTTTTGGTGAAATGGGCGTGGAGGAGAGACACACACGAGAGGGAATAGTAGAGATGATTGATGTTGTCGTATTATAGATGAGGTGAAGAGGATGATGATGGTGGTAGAGGTAGAGGAAGAGGAGGGGGAGGAGGAGGTGGTGGTGGTGGTGGTGGTGGTGGCAGTGGGTGAAAATGATCCAGCAACAGGCTAGTGGTACTTCATCACGCCATGAAATACTCACGTGCACTAATGTAGCAAAAATGAAAATGAATGTGAAGGGTCCAGAGGGTTGGTGAGTACACGAAGGGCGGCAGCGCGGGGCGGGCAATGTTCCGTTAACCCTTTTATTACAACGCCAGAAAAGCAGCGCATAAAATAAAACATAAAAAGCAAACAGTGAACTCAGTGTGAGCTAATGCATATTACACGACGCATGAAATTCAGCACCACCACCAGTACTACTACCACCACCACCGCCACCACCACCACCACCACCACCACCACCACTACCTGACACAATGCAATGGAAGTGAGTGGGGGAGAAATGCTACACTACATTTAATACCCTTGCATGAATGTGGATGAGTTACTTTCACCATAATAAAGTCTGGTTATGCACGGACGCTACGTACTGGCGCGGAGATATGGTACGTGGAACTGGGAATTGAAACACTCCTTTGGTCCGTATTCAGAAAGACTTTACTCTCTTACCATGACTATTTTCTAAAGCCACAGCGGTGATTAGCAGTGTTTTCAAGTCTTTCTCCATTTATGAAAGTAAACATCTTATCACTTTACCTCTGGAACCGTATAAACACCTTAAAAACTCGTCTAAATTGAAACAAAACCTTTTACAAATAGCGTAGGTGAAGCATAGCAGCGTCTGACAATACGAGTTCTTACTTTTTCCTTTTATTGAAACCGTTCGTCGCAAGTTTATCGGAACACCGCAGCTACCCCCCCCCCCCCCCCATGTCTGACAATCTGCTGCCACGTGCGTGTAGATGAAGTCAAACACGACACAGGAGTTGTCAGTGATGTGATGTATGTTGCTTTACCTCTCAGTCTGCACAATACCGAAACTGTCGGCTGTAGCTTCGTTCCATTACCTCTTGTTTGAGAGAGAGAGAGAGAGAGAGAGAGAGAGAGAGAGAGAGAGAGAGAGAGAGAGAGAGAGAGAGAGATTAATCATTACATAACTTTAAGGTCGTGAGTTCATTTTAGTTATTCTGAGTCATTCTCACACCGTCTTGTGTCTCGCGCCGTGACCTGATTACGCTGAGAAAAAATTTAATTAAGACCTGAGGAAGAATTAAAGAAAGGAAGAAAAAACACAGATGCGTCACCAATAGTTTCGTCTCCGAATGGTGATGAATTCCTGACCTATTTCTATATATATACTTTTTCTTGTCTTTTTTTTTTCTCTCATCTCAGAATCTACCGGGAAAGTTTACATGTGAGTGAGTGAGTGTAAATGTTTTTTGGGGATGTTACTACTACTACTACTACTACTACTACTACCACCACCACTACTACTACTACTACTACTACTACTACTACTACTACTACTACTACTACTACTACTACTACTACTGCTATGACAAGGACAGATAGAGGAAGGTGTTCATGGTTTGACTACCTGTGTTGATGGAGAGGTGTTGCTGTGTTGCTGTGTTGCTGGTGAGGACACAGTGTGGAGGGTGTCACGAACTAGCACACGGAGAAATAGATGGCTTAGTACAACACGTCTTGGTTGTAACACTGAAGGCAGTACACTTGAAGGAAACCAGGCAAGGTTAGAGAAAGAAAATGACAAAAAGAATCATGACGCATTCTTATATTAATTTTGGTTACTATTGGATGATTTGATGCAATTTCAGAGACTTATGTAGAGATTAAAACGACGAAGACTGTGGCCATTAATCTTCTGACCTCCATAGACCCTTCCAGATGTTAATAAGATCGTGTCAACATGCCCAAAATTGCAGTAAAAGTGTGTCTCAGTACTGAAGGGATTGAATTAGTTTTTGATTTGATTTCTTTTCATTTTATTTTATTACGAAACACATCATGTCTCCAATTACTCGGGTTGTGGTATAACATTCAGGTAAATGGAGAAGATAAGTATAATTGTATTGGTTTCAAGTACAAAGCCAAACACTTCCCTTTTAATTAACTTTTTTCTTTCTCTCTCACGGAAGAGAAAACCGGCAAAACACAGGAATTGTTCTATTTTTTTTTCTATTGTCTTGGCGTGTTTTCTTCGCATGTAAACGAAAATTATATAGCATTAAGTCTATAGCTAATTTGTTGATATCAGTGAATGACTCGCTGCAGTTATTAAAGAGACACACCAGGAGCACTCACGGAAGGGGCGATACAGGTGGTGAAGATTGCTGTTATTATTGTTATTACTATCATTACCAACAGCTATATTAATAATGCGAATGTGGTGTTTATTCTGTTGATTTACGTTTTACTGACTGCATGATTACTGCCATCTCTTGGGAAATACATATCTTCCTGCATCCTTCATCCTGTTAACGCTCACATCCAGTGCAGAGGTGCGAGTCTAGCTAATCTCGGAAAGCCCAACGGCGGGTCAAGAAGCAAGACGCAAGAAATAGAAACGCTACATTCTCCGCGCCAAAACAATGCAGATCAAAACACATATCAAGGAAAATTTTGATGTTTTGATAATTTCACCATTCATAATATTATCAAAATCCTCTGGTCATTACAAAACATTCTTGCTGATCAAACTTTCCATCAACCACGAACCACAACACCAGAGGGAGGAAGGCCGGCGTCCATTACTCATCTGATGCACTGACGCTTCTTTCGTATAGTGGCGAGACTTCCTCAGCTGTGTGTGTGAGGGTTCCTTCCTGTGCCTCAGTGGGCGGCGGGTGAGGCATGCACGTCGTTACTCATGTTCATATTGTAAGGCGGAGCGAGGCGCAGTGGTGTAGAACCAGCTCCTCATCGACCTCATTAGGTGGGGTGAGGCTGGGGAGGCGGGGAAGATGCTGGCACGAAGTAAGCAGCTTATGTGGATCTAGATGAAGCGTCGTGAGAGGGAACGAGTACATGGCGGGGTTTTCGTGAGGGGAAGGACTGAGAAGCAGCGCCAAACTGGGAAACATGAGATGGAAGATGACACGATTATATCTTTGCCTTTTCACTTTACCGTAAATTTCGTCCCTAGTTTTGTTCATGATTTACACTGCTCCGTCAAACAGCAGACCATCCTTGCTTTTCTGTCCGCCGCCTCAGACTCGTCATGGGCAGACACTTTGAGAGCAGTGCCTGTTTACTCGCTAACGAAGGCTACAACATTTCCTTCGCTCCAGTCCACCTCTCTTGTTTCCGTGAAGGAGTTTGTTCCTCCGCTGCCACACTCAGGTGCTCCTCGTCTTTACTTACCAGCGGAGTAGTAAGTCCCACCGGTACACCTTGGTCTGTCTTGAGGTTATCTTGCCGTTGAATGAAGCAGTGTACAGAAGGATTCAGGAACAACCTTCACCCAAAACTCACAATTTCGAGTGGCATCATCATCATCATCATCATCCTTCCCTCCCAACCTTTCGTCTGAGGTGGCGGGCAAGGAGGCGGCCTAGTCAATCGGTCAATAGTCGTTAATCAGTACATAAGAACATTTTCGTAGCAACCATTAACACATGCCTTCTTGTCTTCTGTGCTAAAGGTGAAGGGGCACATCAGATAGTACACCTCTCTGACGGCCGAACTCTGACACCCACAGCCTCAGCCCACACACACACTGCCCCTGGTAAGCCGCTGGTGGGAGTGGTGCACAGGGCTCGTAAACACCTGAGTCTAAAAACATATTAATCTTCATCAGGGTGGCTCTGAATCTGGCGGGGTTTTCTTACGTTCATCTCCGCCTAGGGTGTTGATATTATGGAAGCATTAACCTTTCCACTGCTTTTTTGCTCCATCTTTCTTGAGTAACGGATCTCCCTACGACCTCTTTACTTGTTCAATAGTTGCCTAAATTCTTTAAACCGGGTAGAAATTGCAAAATATACTCTTTTTTAGGCGTTCTTTTTCTCGCAGATGCTAATAAAGATCTCATGTATTATTGCTATTGATGTTGTTAATTGTTGTTAATTGAGAGAGAGAGAGAGAGAGAGAGAGAGAGAGAGAGAGAGAGAGAGAGAGAGAGAGAGAGAGAGAGAGAGAGAGAGAGAGAGAGAGAGAGAGAGAGAGAGAGAGAGTACTGTAAATGCTTGTGCAACGATGAAAATGAGAAGGAATATAATACTTTCCTTGCAATTTGCTTTGATACACACACACACACACACACACACACACACACACACACACACACACACACACCACACACACAAACACAAACACACACACACACACACACACACACACACACACACACACACACACACACACACACACACACACGTTGGTACACATGAAAATAATATAAACAGAACCTCTCTAGTTTACGATAAGGGAATTATCCATTAAAGAAGAAATTCCACTCTCACTCTCTCTCTCTCTCTCTCTCTCTCTCTCTCTCTCTCTCTCTCTCTCTCTCTCTCTCTCTCTCTCTCTCAGTATGTCCCGGCTTTACGAACGATAGCATTGAGAGAGGAAGGAAGACAGGAAGGAAGGAGGGAAGGAAGGGAGAAAGGGAGAGAGGGAAGGGAAGCACGAAGAGGGAAGAGAATATTGAACGAATAGGAAGACAGAGGCACGGGGAAACAGACATTGGCTTTATAATTGCAGTGAATGTGAACAACAACAACAACTACTCTCTCTCTCTCTCTCTCTCTCTCTGCCCCCATTGTCATTCACTCATTCCTCAATCATTCCTCTTTACATTACACAACAGAATAAGGGATATCTTTCACTTTCCTCTTTCCTTCTCACACTCTCTCTCTCTCTATTTTTTTTTCCACCCTTTCGTCACTCCCCCATTCTTTAATCATTCCTCTTTTACATATTTTTCCACTTCCTTATATCTTCTTCTTTTTCCTCCTCCATTTCCTCCTCTTCTTGTTTGTTGCCAGGGAAACCTAACACGGAACCAAGAAGAGAGAGAGAGAGAGAGAGAGAGGATATGTTTCCCTACGTTCAAAAATGCTCTCTATGAGTCTTTTTTCCCCCTTTTATGGTGTTCTCCCTGCCTCTCTCTCTCTCCTTCTGCCTCTAGCGTGCCTGAAGGGGGGGGGGGGGCTAATCCTTCATGCTTTTCTGCGTTTCTGATCTATCACTAATGGCAAAGATCTGTCGGACTGAGCAGCGAGGCAAACAAGAATGCTGGGAGCTAATACGTCTCCTCCTCCTTCTCCTCCTTTCTCCGTGTTCTTTTGTTGTACCTTCTTATACACTATTCACCATTCCACTCTGAAGCTTTCCCCCCACGCTTGTCATCTTCATTTTATCCTCCTCCTCCTTCTCCTGCTGCTGCTGCTGCTTCTTTTCCTCCTCCTTCTCCTTCTTCTTCTTCTCCTCCTCCTCTATGGTGATTTCTTGTTCTCGTTTTCATTCTTCCTCTTCTCGTCTTAGTCTAAATTCGTCATTTTATTTTTTTCTCTTCTACCTCCTCTTCCTCCTCCTTCTCTTCTTCCTCCTCCTCCTCCTCCATCTTCTTGTTTTTGTCCCTGTTCTTCTCTCTCTACCTCCTCCACCTTCTCCCTTTTTCCCTTAAACCACTCCTCCTCCTCCTCCTCTTCCTCCTCCTCCTCTTCCTCCTTCTCCTCTTCCTCCTCCTCCTCTTCCTCCTCCTCCTCCTCCTCCTTCTCCTTCCTCCTCCTTCTCTTTCCTCTCCTTTTCCTCCTCCTTGTTCTAGTCCTTGTTCTCATTTCTACTTCTCTCATCTCTCCTACTCCCTCCTCATTTTCCTTAACCCTCTCCTTCTCCTTCTTCCCCTCCTCCTCCTCTTCCTCCCCCTCCTCTCCTCCTACTTCTTGTTTTTGTCCTTGTTCTCGTTTCTACTTCTCTTATCTTTTCTACTTTCTCCTCATCTTCCTTAAACCTCCCCTTCTTCTTCTTCTTCTTCTTCTTCTTCTTCTTCTTCTTCTTCTTCTTCTTCTTCTTCTTCTTCTTCTTCTTCTTCTCCTCCTCTTCATTCTCCTCTTCCTCCTGTATCCTTCTCCTCCTCCTTCTTGTTTTTGTCCTTGTTCTCTCTTATCTCTTCTACTTTCTCCTCATCTTCCTTAAACCTCTCCTTCTCCTTCTCCTACTCCTCCTCCTCCTCTTCCTCCACCGTGTCCTCCTCCTTGTTCTTGTACTCCTCCTCTTCTTCTTCCTCCTCCTCCTCCTCTTCCTCCACCGTGTCCTCCTTCTTGTCCTCCTCCTCCTCTTCCTCCACCGTGTCCTCCTTCTTGTTCTTGTACTCCTCCTCTTCTTCTTCCTCTTCCTCCTCCTCTTCCTCCACCGTGTCCTCCTTCTTGTTCTTCTCTTCCTCCTCCTCCTCCTCTTCCTCCTACGTGTCCTTCGCCTCTCTCTCAGTCTACAGCCACTTGTTTGTCATAACCAAAATGTCTTCCCTCCTTCTGGGAAGCCTCCGCAGGGACGTGACGCGGGAAGGGGAGGTGAGGGGAAGGCAAGGGGAAGGGAGGGGAAGGGAGGGGAGGGAAGGGGAGGGGGTAGGGGGGGTTTAGGGGAGGAGATGAGGCTGAGTGAATAAAGTAGAAAGGGAGAGAAGAAAGAAGAGAGGGAGGAGATCTTTAAGGCGTTAAGGGATGACACCGTTCCCATATCACCCTTCTCTCTCTCTCTCTCTCTCCCTCTCTCTCTCTCTCTCTCTCTCTCTCTCTCTCTCTCTCTCTCTCTCTAAGCCTAAGACAACTAAGCCAACCAGGAAGGAAGGAAGGGAGGGAAAAAAAGGAAAATAAAAAAAAGAGCATACATATTTAATTACGCAAGTCAGGCCTCTGTTGCCACGGTGTACCCAGTAAATTCCTTTGTCCTCCTCCTCCTCCTCCTTCTCCTCCTCCTCCTCCTCCTCCTTCTCCTCCTCCTCCTCCTCCTCTTCTCCCTTCTACTTCTTCCGCCTCTGTTCCTTCCCTGTCCTCTTGTTCAATCACTCAACCATTCTCTCTCTCTCTCTCTCTCTCTCTCTCTCTCTCTCTCTCTCTCTCTCTCTCTCTCTCTCTCTCTCTCTCTCTCTCTCTCTCTCTCTCGTTCGTTTAAGGGTCTGGGCGGAGGAGGGCAGACCGGAGAGGAGCTGCAGGAGGGGCAGAGAGGAATGTGGCCCATGACTTCAGTAAAATTTCTGACACTGGATGTTGCAAACTGTCATCACCCTACCTGGCCACTTCACCTCCCCTCCTCACTCCTGCCAGGCCCCTCTCCCTCTCCTCCTTATCCCCTCCTCTCCTCACCCCTGCCACTTCCCTTCCTTTCCTTTCTAGTGCACTGTCCCTCGTCACCCCTGCCAGTGCCCCTATCTTCCCTTCCCTATTAGTGCCTCGTCCCTATTCACACCTGCCAATGCCACTTCCTGCCCACACCTACCATGCCCCCACCCCCACCCCTGCCAGTTTCAGTATCTCTTCCATCTGCACCGGTACTAATGACCCAGCCTCTACTAGCGTCTCCCTATCCCCTTCCACTGACTCACTCCCCAGCCCCTGCCAGAGTCGAATTCCCCCCCCCCCTCCCCTTCATCCTTCCCCTGCATCCTCCATCCCTGCCCCGCACCCTACCGGACACGCTACAGGTAGGGATCCCGCCTTGAAGTTTATACTATTCAGGTGTCAGATAAAACGATGATAGGCAGATATGGTCGAAAAGAGAGAACAATTTGAATGTTGGAAAATTTCATCTCGACAGCATCGCAGCGAGTAGGAAATGTAAGACCGTAAAGTGCACCGGCGGATTACTCTTAAGGGGAGAAAAGACACCCCAAGAAGATGAAAAGGCTAAATTGAACGCAAGGATAATGAAAGAAACAAACCCGACCAGCGACAACATAGAGACGTATTAGCCAAGAAGATGATTAGAATAGAAGAAAACGATACCACTTCATTTGCATAATAAAGCGTATGACAAAGGGACCATTCTTGTAACATAAATAGGGATAATATACGATAAGGGGCCAATCGATTATGCGTCCAGGCGGCGGGGGGGGGGGAGGGGGAAGGGGGGGAGTGGGGGGAGGGACACCAGGACGAGAATGCAACATAAACAACGATTAAGCGTTCTTATGGCGCGAAATTAATCAAGTGGTTTTATAAGGGCTTATATTTCAACAGTGTGTTTTCATTATCTCATTCTAATTCTTTACTCTTTACTTTTTTTTTTTGTCTTTTATTGCCAACCTTTTGCATTTTTACCCTCCAGTTCTTCTCATTATTATCATTCGTTTTCCTTCTTATTGTTCCTTCTTTTCTTTAGTCCCTCCCCTCTTTTTTTTTTTTTCTTTGCTTGCTATCTTCATTCTTTCTCATTTTCATCCTCCAGTTCTTCTTATTATTATTATCATTTCCTTTCCTCCTTACAGTTCCTTCCCTGCTTTACCCCTCCCCTCCCTTTTTTGTCTTCTATCTCCACCCTTTCTTATATTTATCATCGAATTCTCATTATTATCATCATTATTATAACTCCTTTTCCTCTTTACTGTTCCTTCCCTTCTTTAGCTCCTCTCCTCTTCCTCTTTTTTGCCTTTTATCTTCGCCCTTTCGTAGTTTTATCCTACAGTTCAAACTATTATCATTATTCCTTTTCCTCCTTACCGTTCCTTCCTTTCCTCTTATCTTTTATCTTTATCTTTTCTTGTTTTCATACTTTAGTTCTTCTCATTGTTTCTATAATTCTTCTTTCATTAAATAATAACAACATATATAATCCTCCTTACATTTCTTCTTCCTTCTCTTTTT
>JAHFWG010000433.1:0-14250 GCA_020233015.1 Callinectes sapidus | reverse complement strand
TTTAGAGAAAAAAATATATATATTATCGTAAAATAAGGATAAAAGAATAAAGATAGGTAATTTGTGCAATTTTAGAGAAAAAAAATATTGTCGAGAAAAAGAACGTATTTTTTTTGGTTTTCTTCCACCAACAAATGAAAATAAGAAAAAACATTGAAAAAGTCACTTTTTAGTCAGAATTTTCTTCTTTATTTAAATTGCATGTATGATACTTGTAAAAGAGTTTTTTTTTTTTTAAATGGCGTTAATACTCCTAAAAACGTTGAAAAACACGTCATTTATTATTTTTTTTCAGAAAAAATATATTGTAGCAATATTTAGTGTTTTTTGTTTGTTTTTTCATGAAAACAATGAAATAGGTGGAAAATAATCGAAAAATTCACTTTTTCGGTGAAAAGAAATTTTTTCTTGAAATAGCATATATTCCTTTTTTCTGAACTTAATAAAAGATGGTCTTTCTAAAATAAGATGTTAATTCTCATAAAAACACTGGAAACGGGATAATTTATGCAATTTTGACAGAAAAAAATAAATGCAATAAAAAGTTAATATATTTCTTGCTTTTTCCTTCATTTTCAATCAAAACATGGAAATGAAAAAAAAAACTGAAAAATCTTTTTTCTAAAAGAAAATTTTTTTTTTCCTTGGAATGACTTGTATTATATTTTATGTAACTTGAAAAAGGGATTTTCTTCAAAATGTTGTGAAAACCAATTAAAAGGTTTAAATAGGATAGTTTATGTAACTTTAAAGAGAAAAACAATACTCTATAGCGTATTGTTCATGTTTTTAATTAAAACATACAAATTCAAAGAAAATTACTGAAAAACTCAATTTTGGAGGTAAAAACATACTTTTTTTTCTAAGTTAAGATGGACTTGTCATAAAAATATTGTAAAACCCTTAAAAACGTTGAAAAATGGATAATTCATATCGATATGTTATACTTGTGAAAGGGTGTTTTGTGTAAAATGCCGTTAATACTCTTAAAAACTGAAGAAAAAAAACCTAATATATGAAATTTTAGATCAAAAAAAGTACATTGTAACATGAAAAAGTTGTTTTCTACAAAATGTTTTTAAACGTCCAAAAAGGTTGAAAAAGGATACTTTGTACAGTTTCAGAAAAAGAAAATATATATAGTGTTTATTTTCTTGTTTTTAATCAAAACATTGAAATCAATTGAAAATTATTAAAAAATTACTTCTGGTGTAAAATCATATTTTTTCGTAAAAGAGATGGTTTTCCTTGAAAAGTTGTAAATCTCCGAAAAACATTGAAAAAATGGTCATTTGTGCAGTTTTAGAGAAAAAATATATATTATCGTAAAATAAGGATAAAAGCATAAAAATAGGTAATTTGTGCAATTTTAGAAAAAAAAAATGTTGTCGATAAAGAGAATGTATTTTTATGGTTCTCATCCACCAACAAATGAAAATAAGAAAAAAACATTGAAAAAGCCACTTTTTAGGCAGAATTTTCTTCTTAATTCAAATTGCATAAATTATACGTGTAAAAGAGGGTTTCGTTTAAAATAGCGTTCATACTCTTAAAAACCTTGAAAAACACGTCATTTATGATTTTTTACAGAAAAAGTATATTATCGCAATATTCAGTGTTTTTTTTTTTTTTTTTTTGATGAAAACAATGAAATAAGCATAAAATCATCAAGAAATTCACTTTTTCGGTGAAAAGGAACTTTTTTCAAGAAATGGCATATATTTCTTTTTTCTGAACTAAATCAAAGATAGTCTTTCTAAAATAAGATGTTAATTCTCCTAAAAACGCTGGAAAGGGGATAATTTATGCAATTTTGAGAGAAAAAAATTAATGCAATAAAAAGTTAATACATTTCTTGCTTTTTCCTTCATTTTCAATCAAAACATGAAAAGGAAAAGAAACGGAAAAATCCTTTTTCTAAAAGAAATACATTTTTTTTCCTTGAAATGACTTGTATTACATTTTATGTAACATGAAAAACGGATTTTTTCAAAACTTTGTTAAAACCAAAAAACAGGTTTAAATAGGAGTGTTTATGTAACTTTAAAGAGAAAAACAATACGCTCTAGCGTATTGTTCATGTTTAAAAAAAAAAACATGGAAATTCAAAGAAAATTACTGAAAACATCACTTTTGGAGGTAAAATCATACTTTTTTTTTCTAAGGGAAGATGGATTTGTCATAAAAATAATGTAAAACTCTTAAAACGTTCCAAAATGCATAATTCAAATCGATATGTTATACTTGTAAAAGGGGGTTCTGTGTAAAATGCCGATAATACTCTTAAAAACTGAAAAAAACCTAATTTATGAAATTTAAGATAAAAAAAAGTATATTGTAACATGAAAAAGTTGTTTTCTACAAAATGTTTTTAAACGTCCAAAAAGGTTAAAATGGGTGCTTTTTACAGTTTCAGATAAAAAAATATATATATAGTGTTAATTTTCTTGTTTTAATCAAAACATTGAAATCAATAGAAAATGATTGAAAGATGACTTTTGGTTAAAAATCATAATTTTTTCTTGAAAGAGATGGTTTTCCTAAAAAAGTTGTAAATCTCCGATAAACATTGAAGAAAGGGTCATTTAGGAGTTTCAGAGAAAAAATTTATATATTTTCGTAAAATAAGGATAAAAACATAAAAATACGTAATTTGTGCAATTTTAGAGAAAACAAAATATTGTCGAAAAAAATGTATTTTTTTCATTTTGTTCCACCAACAAATGAAAATAAGAAAATACATTGAAAAAGTCACTTTTTAGGCAGAATAGTCTTCATTATTCAAATTGCATGTATTATACTTTTAAAAGGGGGTTTTGTTTAAAATGCCGTTAATACTCCTAAAAGAGTTGAAAAACACGTTATTTATTATTTTTTTTCAGTAAAAAGTACATTCTCGCAATATTCAGTGTTTTTTGTTTATTTTTTTATGAAAATAATGAAATAAGCAGAAAATCATCGAAAAATTCAATTTTTCGGTGAAAAGAAACTTTTTTCTTGAAATGGCATATATTCCTTTTTTCTGAACTAAACAAAAGATGTTCTTTCTTAGACAAGATGTTATTTGTCCTAAAAAACGCTGGAAAGAGAATAATTTATGCAATTTTGAGAGAAAAAAATGAATAACAATAAAAAGTTCATATATATCTTGCTTTTTCCTTCATTTTCAATCAAAACATGAAAATGAAAAGAAAAAACACTGAAAAATCCTTTTTCTAAAAGAAATATATATTCTTTTCCTTGAAATGGCTTGTATTACATTTTATGTAACATGAAAAATGCATTTTCTTTAAAATGTAGTTAAAACCAATAGAAAGATTTAAATATGGTAGTTTATGTAATTTTAAAGAGAAAAACAATACGCTGTAGAGTATTTTTCATGTTTGTTTGTTTTTTAACATGGAAATTTAAAGAAAATTACTGAAAAACTTATTTTGGAGGTAAAAACATGTTTTTTTTTCTAAGGAAAGATGGATTTGTAATAAAAATATTTTAAAACCCTTAAAAACTTTGAAAAATATATGATTCAAATCGAATATGTTATACTTGTAAAAGAAGGTTTTGTGTAAAATGCCGTTAATACTCTTAAAAACTGAAAAAAATCTAATTTATGAAGTTTTAGATAAAAAAAAGTACATTGTAACATGAAGAAGTAGTTTTCTACAAAATATTTTTAAACGTCAAAAAAGGTTAAGAATGGGTATTTTGTACAGTTTCAGAGAAAAAAAAATGTATATAGTGTTTATTTTCTTGTTTTTAATCAAAACATTGAAATCAATAGAAAATTATTAAAAAATGACTTTTGGTGTAAAATCATATTTTTTTCGTAAAAGAGATGGTTTTTCTTGAAAAATTGTAAATCTCCGAAAAACAATGAAAAAAAGAGTCATTTATGTAGTTTTAGAGAAAACAAAATGTTATCGTAAAATAAGGATAAAAGCATAAAAATAGGTCATTTGTGTAATTTTAAAGAAAAAATATATTGTCGAGAAAAAATTTATTTTTTTGGTTTTCATCCACCAACAAAGGAAAATAAGAAAAAACATTGAAAAAGTCACTTTTTAGGCAGAATTTTCTTCTTTATTCAAATTGCATATATTATCCTTGTAAAAGGGATTTTTTTTAAATGGCGTTAATACTCCTAAAAACGTCGAAAAACACGTCATTTATGATTGTTTTTCAGAAAAAGTATATTGTCGCATTATTCAGTGTTTTTTTTTTTATTTTTTTTATGAAAACAATGAAATAAGCAGAAAATCATCGAAAAATTCACTTTTTCGGTGAAAAGGAATTTTTTTCGTGAAATGGCATATATTCCTTTTTTCTGAAGTAAATAAAAGATGGTCTTTCTAAAATAGGATGTTAATTCTCATAAAAACGCTGGAAAGGGGATAATTTATGTAATTTTGAGAGAAAAAAATTAATTAATTGCGATAAAAAGTTAATAAATTTCTTGCTTTCTCATTCATTTTAAATAAAAACATGGAAAATAAAAGAAAAAAACTAAAAAGTCCTCTTTCTAAAAGAAATAATTTTTTTACCTTGAAATGGCTTGTATTACATTTAATGTAACATTAAAAAGGGATTTTCTTCAAAATGTTGTTAAAACCAATAAAAAGGTTTAAATGGGGTAGTTTTTTTAACTTTAAAAAGAAAAACAATACGCTTTAGCGTATTGTTCACGTTTTTAATTAAAACATGGAAATTCAAAGAAAATTACTGAAAAACTCACTTTTGGAGGTAAAAATATACTTTTTTTCTAAGAGAATATGGATTTCTCATAAAAATAATGTAAAACCATTAAAACCATTTTAAAAAATGATATTTTAAAACGCATATGTTATACTTGTAAAAAGTGGTTTTGTTCAAACTGCCTTTAATACTCTTCAAAACTTTAAAAAAAAACCTAATTTATGATATTTTAGATAAAAAAAGATATATTGTAACTTGAAAAAGTTGTTATTTTAGAAAATATTTTTAAACGTCGAAAAAGATTAAAAATGGATGCTTTTTACAGTTTCAGAGAAGGAAAATGTATATAGTGTTTATTTTCTTGTTTTTAATCAAAACATTGAAATCAATAGAAAATTATTGAAAATGACTTTTGGTGTAAAATCATAATTTTTTCGTGAAAGAGATGGTTTTCCATGAAAAGTTGTAAAACTCCGATAAACATTGAAAAAAGAGTCATTTAGCAGTTTTAGAGAAAAAATATATATATTGTCGTAAAATAAGGATAAAAGCATAAAAATAGGTCATTTTTGCAATTTTAGAGAAAACAAAATATTGTCGAAAAAAAAATGTATTTTTTTGGTTTTCTTCCACCAACAAATGAAAATAAGAAAATACATTGAAAAATTCAATTTTCAGTCAGAATTTTCTTCTTTATTCAAATTGCATATATTATACTTGTAAAAGGGGGTTTAGTTTAAGAAGCCGTTAATACTCCTAAAAACGTTGAAAAACACGTCATTTATGATTTTCTTTCAGTAAAAAGTTTATTTTCGCAATATTCACTGTTTTTTGTTTATTTTTTCATGAAAACAATGAAATAAGCAGAAAATCATCGAAAAATTCAATTTTTCGGTGAAAAGGAACTTTTTTCTTGAAATGGCATATTTTCCTCTTTTCTGAACTAAAAAAAACATGTTCTTTCTTAGACAAGATGTTAATTGTCCTCAAAAACGATGGAAAGGGAATAATTTATGCAATTTTGAGAGAAAAAAAATGAATAAAAAAAAAAAGTTAATATAATTCTGGCTTTTTCCTTTATTTTCAATCAAAACATTAAAATGAAAAGAAAAAACACTGAAAAATCCTTTTTCTAAAAGAAATATATATTTTTTTCCTTGAAATGGCTTGTATTACGTTTTATGTAACATGAAAAATGGATTTTCTTCAAAATGTAGTTAAAACCAATAGAAATGTTTACATAGGGTAGTTTATGTAACTTTAAAGAGGAAAACAATACGCTGTAGCGTATTGGTCATGTTTTTAATTAAAAACTGGAAATTCATAAAAAATTACTGAAAAACTCACTTTTGGAGGTAAAAATATACTTTTAATTTTCAAAGGGAAGATGGATTTGTCATAGAAATATTGCAAAATTCTTAAAACCGTTGAAAAAGGGATGATTCAAATCGCATATGTTATACTTGTAAATGGGGGTTTTGTGTAAACTGTAGTTAATACTCTTAAAAACTTAAAAAAACCTAATTTATAAAATTTTAGATAAAAAAAAGTACACTCTAACATGAAGAAAGTGTTTTCTACAAAATATTTTTAAACGTCCAAAAAGGTTAAAAATGGGTACTTTTTACAGATTCAGAGAAACAAAAAAATGTATCTAGTGTTTATCTTCTTGTTTTTAATCAAAACATTGAAATCAAGAGAAAATTATTAAAAAATGATTTTTGGTGTAAAATCATATTTTTTTCGTAAAAGAGATGGTTTTCCTTGAAAAATTCTTAATCTCCAAAAAACATTGAAAAAAGGGTCATTTATACAGTTTTAGAGGAAAAAAATGTTATCGTAAAAAAAGGATAAAATCATAAAAATAGGTCATTTGTGCAATTTTAAAGAAAAAAAATATTGTCGAGAAAAGGAGTTTTTTTTTTTTCTTCCACCAACAAATGAAAATAAGAAAAAACATTGAAAAAGTCACTTTTTAGGCAGAATTTTCTTCTTTATTCAAATTGCATATATTCTACTTGTAAAAGGGGTTTTGTTTAAAATGCCGTTAATAGTCCTAAAAACGTTGAAAAACACGTCATTTATCATTTTTTTCAGTAAAAAGTATATTATCGCAATATTCAGTGTATTTTGTTTATTTTTTTTTATGAAAACAATGTAATAAGCAGAAAATCATCGAAAAATTCACTTTTTCGGTGAAAAGGAACTTTTTTCTTGAAATGGCATATATTCCTTTTTTCTGAACTAAAAAAATATGGTCTTTCTTAGATAAGATGCTAATCCTCCTTAAGTTCCTTTTCACCGAAAAAGTACATTTATCGATGATTTTCTGCTTATTTCATTGTTTTCATAAAAAATATAAAAAAAACAGTGAATATTGCGACAATATCCTTTTTTCTCAAAAATTTCATAAATGACATGTTTTTCAACGTTTTTAGAAGTATAAGCGGCATTTTACAAAAAAAAAACCTTTTACAAGTATAATATATGCAATTTATATAAAGACAAAATTTCTGCCTAAAAATTGACTTTTTCAATGTTTTTATTTTATTTTCATTTGTTGGTGGAAGAAAACAAAAATATACATTCATTTTTACGACAATATATCTTTTCTCTAAAATTGCACAAACTGCCCATTTTTATGTTTTTATCCTTATTTTACGATAATATATTTTTTTCTCTAAAACTGCTTAAATGACCCTTTTTTCAATGCTTTTCAGAAATTTTAAAAAAAGGTATGTTTTTACAACCAAAAGTGAGTTTTTCAGTAATTTTCTTTTAATTTTCATGTTTTAATTAAAAACAAGACCAATACACTATGTATTTTTTTCTCTTTAAAGTTACATAAAGTATCCTATTTAAACTTTTTTATTGGTTTTAACAACATTTTGAAGAAAATACCTTTTTCATGTCACATAAAACGTAATGCAAGCCATTTCAAAGAAAAAAATATATATTTCTTTTAGAAAAAGTTTTTTTCAGTGTTTTTTCTTTACATTTCTATGTTTTGATTGAAAATGAAGGAAAAATCATGAAACATATTAACTTTTTATTGCAATTCATTTTTTTTCTCAAAATTGCATTAATAATCCCCTTTTCAGCGTTTTTAGGAGAATTAACATCTCATCTAAGTAAGACCATCTTTTTTTTAGTTAAGAAGAAAGGAATATATACCATTACACGAAAAAAAGTTCCTTTTCACCGAAAAAGAAGATTTTTCGATGATTTTCTGCTTATTTCATTGTTTTCATAAAAAAAATAAACAAAAAACAATGAATATTGCGAGAATATACTTTTTTCTCAAAAATTTCATAAATGACGAATTTTCAACGTTTTTAGGAGTATTAATGATATTTTACACAAAACCCCCTTTTACAAGTATAATAAATGCAATTTGTATAAAGACAAAATTTCTCCCTAAAAAGTTACTTTTTCAATATTTTTATCCTCTTTTCTTTTGTTTGTGGAAGAAATCCAAAAAATACATTTGTTTTTGCGACAATATTTCTTTTCTCTTAAGTTGCACAAACTACCCATTTTTATGTTTTTATCCTTATTTTACGATAATATATTTTTTTCTCTAAAACTGCATAAATGACCCTTTTTTCAATGTTTTTCAGAGATTTCGAAAAAGAGTATGTTTTTACATCCAAAAGTGAGTTTTTTACTAATTTCTTTTAATTTTCATGTTTTAATTAAAAACAAGACCAATACACTATTTATTTTTTTCTCTTTAAAGTTACATAACCTACCCTATTTAAACCTATTTATTGATTTCAACAACATTTTGAAGAAAATTCCTTTTTCATGTTACATTAAATGTAATACACGCCATTTTAATGAAAAAAATATATATTTCTCTAAGAAAAAGGATTTTTCAGTGTTTTTTCTTTACATTTCAATGTTTTGATTGAAAATGAAGGAAAAAGCAAGAAATATATTAACTTTTTATTGCAATTCATTTTTCTTATTATAAATTTAATAAAATATAATAAATGTAATAAAATGTAATAAATATATATTTCTTTTAATAAAAGGATTTTTCTTTTTTTTTCTTTACATTTCCATGTTTTGATTGAAAATGAAGGAAAAAGCAAAACATATATTAACTTTTTATTGCAATTCATTTTTTTTCTCTCAAAATTGAATAAATTATCCCCTTTTCAGCGTTTTTTGGAGAATTAACATCTCGTCTAAGAAATACCGTAAATTTTAGTTAAGAATAAAGAAATATATGCCATTTCACGAAAAAAGTTCCTTTTCACCGGAAAAGTAGATTTTTCGATGATTTTCTGCTTATTTCATCGTTTTCATAAAAAATAAACAAAAAAGAATGAGTATTGCGACAATATACTTTTTTCTCAAAAATGTCAAAAATGACGTGTTTTTCAACGTTTTTAGGAGTATTAACGGCATTTTACACAAAACCCCCTTTTACAAGTATAATATATGCAATTTGTATAATAACAAAATTTCTGCCTAAAAAGTGACTTTTTCAATGTTTTTATCTTATTTTCATTTGTTGGTGGAAGAAAACAAAAAAATACATTCTTTTTTGCGACAATATTTCTTTTTTCTAATATTTCACAAACTACCCATTTTTATGTTTTTATCCTTATTTTACGATAATATTTTTTCTCTAAAACTGCATAAATGACCCTTTTTTCAATGATTTTCAGAGATTTAGAAAAAAAGTATGTTTTTACATCCAAAAGTGAGTTTTTCAGTAATTTTTTTTTATTTTCATGTTTTAATTAAAAACAAGACCAATACACTATTTATTTTTTTCTCTTTGAAGTTACACAAACTACCCTATTTAAACCTTTTTATTATTTTAACAACATTTTGAAAAAAATGCCTTTTCCATGTTGCATAAAATGCAATACAAGCCATTTCAATAAAAAATATATATATTTCTTTTAGTAAATGGATTTTTCAGTGCTTTTTTTTAAATTTCCATATTTTGATTTAAAATGAAGGAAAATTTTTAAAATATATTAACTTTTTATTGCAATTCATTTTTTTTCCTCTCAAAATTGCGTAAGTTATCCCTTTTTCAGCGTTTTTAGGAGAATTAACATCTCATATACGAAAGAACATCTTTTTTTAGTTAAGAAGAAAGGAATATATGCCATTTCACAAAAAAGTTCCTTTTCACCGAAAAAGTATATTTTTCGATGATTTTCTGCTTATTTTATTATTTTCATAAAAAATAAACAACAAACAATAAATATTGCAACAATATATTTTTTCTCAAAATTTTCATAAATGACTTGTTTTTCAACGTTTTTAAGAGTATTAACGGCATTTTACACAAAACCCCCTTTTACAAATATAATATATGCAATTTGTATAAAGACAAAATTTCAGCCTAAAAAGTGAATTCTTCAATGTTTCTATCTTATTTTCATTTGTTGGTGGAAGAAAACCAATAAAAAAATTTTTTTTTTTGGACAATATTTCTTTTCTATAAAATTGCACAAACTACCCATTTTTATGTTTTTTATCCTTATATTACGAGAATTTTTTTCTTCTCTAAAACTACATAAATGACCCTTTTTTCAATGTTTTTCAGAGATTTAGAAAAAAAAAGTATATTTTTACATCCAAAAGTGAGTTTTCATTAATTTTCTTTTAATTTTTATGAATTAATTCAAAACAAGACCAATACACTATATATTTTTTCTCTTTAAAGTTACATAAAATACCCCATTTAAACCTTTTCATTGGTTTTAACAATATTTTGAAGAAAATCCTTTTATCATGTTACATAAAATGTAATACAAGCCATTTCAATGAAAAAAATATATATTTCTTTTAGAGAAAGGATTTTTCACTGTTTTTTCTTTACATTTCCATGTTTTGATTGAAAATAAAGGAAAAAGCAATAAATATCATAACTTTTTATTGCAATAAATTTTTTTTCTCCCAAAATTGCATTAATTATCCCTTTTTCAGCGTTTTTAGGAGAATTAACATCTCATATAAAAAAGAACATCTTTTTTAGTTAAAAAAGAAAGGAATATATGCCATTACACGAAAAAAGTTCCTTTTCGCTGAGAAAGTAGATTTTTCGATGATTTTCTTCTTATTTCATTGTTTTCATAAACAATAAACAAAAAACAATGAATATTGCAACAATATACTTTTTTCTCAAAAATTTCAAAAATAACGTGTTTTTCAACGTTATTAGGAGTATTAACGGCATTTTACACAAAACCTGCTTTTACAAGTATAAAATATGCAATTTGTATAAAGACAAAATTTCTGCCTAAAAAGTTACTTTTTCAATGTCTTTATCTTATTTTAATTTGTTCGTGGAAGAAAACCAAACAAAACATTCTTTTTTGCGACAATATTTCTTTTCTCTAAAATTGCACAAACTACCAATTTTTATGTTTTTATCCTTATTTTACGATAATATTTTTTTCTCTCTAGAACTGCATAAATGGCCCTTTTTTCTATGTTTTTCAGAGATTTAGAAAAAAAGTATGTTCTTACATCCAAAAGTGAGTTTTTCAGTAATTTTCTTTTAATTTTCATGTTTTAATTAAAAACAAGACCTATACACTAAATATTTTTTCTCTTTAAAGATACACAAACTACCCTATATAAACCTTTTTATTCGTTTTAACAACATTTTGAAGAAAATCCCTTTTTCATGTTACATAAAATGTAATACAAGCTATTTCAATGAAAAATATATATATTTCTTTTAGAAAAAGGATTTTTCTCTGTTTTTTCTTTAGATTTCCATGTTTTTATTGAAAATGAAGGAAAAACCAAGAACTATATTAACTTTTTATTGCAATCAATTTTTTTCTCTCAAAATTAAATAAATTATCCCCTTTTCAGCGTTTTTATGAGAATCATATCTCATTTAAGAAAGACCATCATTTTTTATTTAAGAAGAAAGGAATATATCCCATTTTTATGAAAAAAGTTCCTTTTCACCAAAAAACTTGATTTTTCGATGATTTTCTGCTTATTTCATTGTGTTAATAAAAAATAAACAAAAAACAATGAATATTGCGACAATTTACTTTTTTCTCAAAAATTTTATAAATGACGTGTTTTTAAACGTTTTTAGGAGTATTAACGGCATTTTACACAAAACTTCCTTTTACAAGTAAAATATATGCAATTTGTATAATAACAAAATTTCTGCCTAAAAAGTTACTTTTTCAATATTTTTATCTTATTTTCATTTGTTGGTGGAAGAAAACCAAAAAATACATTCTTTTTTGCGACAATAATTCTTTTCTCTAAAATTGCACAAACTACCCATTTTTATGTTTTTATCCTTATATTACGATTATATTTTTTTTCTCTTAAACCGCATAAATGACCCTTTTTTTAATATTTTTCAGAGATTTAGAAAAAAAGTGTTTTTACATCCAAAAGTGAGTTTTTCATTAATTTTCTTTTAATTTTCATGTTTTAATTAAAAAAAAGACCAATACACTATATATTTTTTTCTTTTTAAAGTTACATAAAATACCCTATTTAAACCTTTTTATTGGTTTTAACAACATTTTGAAAAAAAATCCCTTTTCCATATTACATAAAATGTAATACAAGCCATTTCATTGAAAAAAATATATATTTCTTTTAGAAAATGGATTTTTCGGTGTTTTTTCTTTACATTTCCATGTTTTGATTGAAAATGAAGGAAAAAGAAAGAAATATATTAACTTTTTTTTGCAATTCATTTTTTTTTCTCAAAATTGCATAAATTATCCTTTTTTCAGCGTTTTTAGGAGAGTTAACATCTCATCTACGAAAGACCATCTTTTTTTAGTTAAGAAGAAAGGAATATATGCCATTTCACGAAAAAAGTTCCTTTTCACCGAAAAAGTATATTTTTCGATGATTTTCTGCTTATTTTATTATTTTCATAAAAAATAAACAAAAAAACATAAATATTGCAGCAATATACTTTGATTTTCAAAAATTTCATAAATGACTTGTTTTTCAACGTTATTTGGAGTATTAACGGCATTTTACTCAAAACCCCCTTTTACAAGTTTAATATATGCAATTTGTATAAAGACAAAATTTCTGCCTAGAAAGGGATTTTTTCAATGTTTTTATCGTTTTTTTCATTTGTTGGTGGAAGAAAACCAAAAAATACATTTTTTTTCGGACAATATTTCTTTTCTCTAAAATTGCACAAACTACCCATTTTTATTATTTTATCCTTATTTTACGATTATATATTTTTTTCTCTAAAACTGCATAAATGACCCTTTTTAAATGTTTTTCAGAGATTTAGAAAAAAAAGTATGTTTTTTACATCCAAAAGTGATTTTTTCAGTAATTTTCTTTTAATTTTCATGTTTTAATTAAAAACAAGACCAATACACTATATATTTTTTTCTCTTTAAAGTTACATAAACTACCCTATTTAAACCTTTTTATTGGTTTTAACAACATTTTGAAAATCCTTTTTCCATGTTACTTAAAATGTAATACAAGCCATTTCAATGAAAAAAAAATTTATATTTCTTTTAGAAAAAGGATTTTTCAGTGTTTTTTCTTTACATTTCCATGTTTTCATCGAAAATGAAGGAAAAAGCAAGAATTATATTAACTTTTTATTGCAATTCATTTTTTTTCTCTCAAAATTGCATAAATTATCCCCTTTTCAGCGTTTTTAGGAGAATTAACATCTCATCTAAGAAAGACCATCTTTTTTTAGTTAAAAAGAAAGGAATATATGCCATTTCACGAAAAAAGCTCCTTTTCACCAGAAAAGTAGATTTTTTATGATTTTCTGCTTATTTCATTGTTTTCATAAAAAATAAACAAAAAACAATGAATATTGCGACAATATACTTTTTTCTCAAAAGTTTCATTAATAACGTGTTTTTCAACGTTTTAAGGAGTATTAACCCCCTTTTACAAGTATAATATATGCAATTTGTATAAAGACAAAATTTCTGCCTAAAAAGTGACTTTTTCAATGTTTTTATCTTTTTTTCATTTGTTGGTAGAAGAAAACCAAAAAATATATATTTTTTCGACAATATTTCTTTTCTTTAAAATTGCAAAAACTACCCATTTTAATGTTTTTATCCTTATTTTACGATCAAAAATTTTTTTCTGAAAAACTGCATAAATGACCCTTTTTGCATTTTTTTCCAGAGATTCAGAAAAAAAGTATGTTTTTACATCCAAAAGTGAGTTTTTCAGTAATTTTCTTTTAATTTTCGTGTTTTCATTAAAAACAAGACCAATACACTAAATATTTTTTTTCTCCTTGAAGTTACATAAACTACCCTATTTAAACCTTTTTATTGGTTTTAACAACATTTTGAAGAAAATCTCTTTTTCATGTTACATAAAATGTAATACTGTTGTGAAGGCAAAACCGAGATGTGATCTAAGCCGTATTGAGTCCGCTAATGCCTTCTGGATGCGAGAGTAGGATAAGCAAAACCGATGTGTTATATCGGCCGTGTTGAGTCCACTAATGCTTATTCTAGTAAAGGTGAAGGAAATCCACTCTTCTTACTCTCTCTGATTTATTCATTTTATATCTTTGGTATATGCATA
>JAHFWG010001626.1:0-13977 GCA_020233015.1 Callinectes sapidus | reverse complement strand
ACCCAAGAGCTTGCGTGATTGGGGAAGAGTTGTGAAACAAGTAGAAAAGTTTAAATATCTTGGTACGCTTTTGTCTATGGATGGATCGTTAAAAGTGGAGTTTGAGGAAAGGTTAAGGAAGGCGAATCAAGCGATGGGCATGTTAAAAACTGTGTGGAATAATAATAACTTTTCAGTACACACTAAAATAAAAATTTGTAAAACTATGGTTAGAACTATTTTGATTTATGGGCATGAATCGTGGTATAGTACAGTAACATCGGATAAGAAATTTGTGGTTTTCGAACATAAGGCTTTGCGAAGGATTTTAGGAGTTAAGTGGTGGGATAGGGTTTCAAATGATAGAGTGAGAGAAATTACGGCTGTGCAACCGGTAGATGAATATGTTAGATTGTCTCGATGGAAATGGCTAGGACACGTCTTCAGAAGGGAGGGATTGATTGTACGGGGAACACCCGGTTGGCAAGTGCAGGGTAGAAGAGGGAGAGGAAGGCCGAAGGAGACGTGGATGCGCACAATGAGGCGAGAAGCTGGTGAAGAGTGTTGGGAGGATTTGGAGGAGTTGGCACAGGATAGATGGTGGTGGCGTGAATTCATTGAGGCCCTATGCATCCCTCAGGGTGCCACAGGAGTTAATTGACATCTTCAGTAATTTTAAATACAGTTTTCCAAATACTCTCCATTAAATTGCATTTTTCTTTATCAGTGAAATACTTTTTGCCATCGTCATCATTCACATAGTTAGTATGTATAGTGGTTTTACCTTTTGATATTTTAATCTTATTTCAGAATTCTTTACTATTCTTATTATTTTCCGATATGTAATTAATTTTCTCCTCCCAATTTTTATTACATGCTTCTTTACAACGCTCTCTTAATGCTACCTTAATTCTCTGACACTCTCTGTAAGTCTGCAATGTCCAGCCAAAAAGTGAGGCAAATTCGCTTAATATTTTATATTGGTTTTCTAAGTGCTTTGCTTCAGGAGTTCTTTTTAACTGATGTATTGATAGTTTGGTTTCAGTATAGCTACATCCATGGCATTTTTAATTGCTTTTATCCAGGTCGAAGTAGCTGTTTCTATTTGTTCAGAAGTATGGCCTTCAAGATCAGATATATTTATTTGTTGATCTAGTTTATGCTGAAACAGTTCCCAGTCGGCATTATGTATTTTTAAGGTCTTTGGTTTTTGTTCCATAAATGGTAGAGTGGAAAGTTTAAATATTATAGGTAAATGGTGAGAGGTTGTGACGTCACCTGGCTCTCAAATGCAATTTAGATAGTGATGTTTATTAGAGAAAATTTTATCCGGGCTCAATGTTGAATCATGTGTGAAAAATGTTGGAAAATTAGGTCCGAGGTGAATCATGTTTACTTGATTAATGAGGTTAATGAAACTTTTTTCCGACTGTATTATTTTCTCTATTACCAAAAGTGGTGTGTCTGCCATTAAAGTCGCCTAGAATATATGTCGTGATGGAGTTCCTTAAAAGTTTATGACTATCTGTGTATTGCAAAAAAGGTCTTCTAGGAGGTAAATATGTAGTGGCTATTACAATCGGACCACGGCTCGTTTCTATTTCTATAGCCAGAAAATCGGTATCAAAGTCATCTAAAAGTTTATGCTTTATGTCATATTTTACCGAGATGGCAGAACCGTCTGAAAAGTTCTCGCTCTAATTTACTTTATAGACTTTGTAACCAGGTATGTTCAGCTCCTCATTAGATTTCAAGCCGTGACTATTAAGAAGAAGGATGTCTGGGTAGGTGGACGAAGGTATGAGTGACTGCTTATTTGTCCTCCAGTTCAGAACATTTTGTTGTAAAATTTTTATTTGGTACTGGAATGAAAAGATTTTTTAATGATACGTGGATCTCTAGTGTCTGCTGGCGAACGGTCCTGAATTAAGCCACTTCTGATTTTTTCTGAATTCACCCATATCTACTGGATAAAAACATTTATGCAGTTTTGTCTCCCCTTCACTAATTTTTCTTAATATCTGGTTCTCAGAGAAACTTGCATGATTATACTTCCACTTGTATTTATTCTTTTCAATTCCTTTAACTAATTCTTCAGTGATGAAGTTTACAGGCCATCCTTGTTCTTTATTTGTAAAAATCTCTAGGCCAAGGTCAGTAGCATCAAGTGTATTATCTATTTGAATTCTTTTTCCAGTTGTTGGTTGAGTTATTTTTACCTCTAAGCTCTCTGCATCTGTGGTCATTGCCCCATCACTTGTTTGGTCATAAATACATTCAGTAGTTTCATCAGAGTCATCAGGAATTATAATAGTTGGGAGGTTATTTGCTTTCAGTACTTTATCTAATTCACTTTTATAAGTGCCAGGCTTCTTTTGGTCTTTACCCTGAGCGTGGGAGATACATATATGAATTCTTTTAATGTTTCTCCCTTTGTAATAGTTGGAACTTTCAAGCTGGGCATTGTGACTTTCGGAATGACTTGGGTGATACTTGCATATGTCATGTTTTGTTTTTCATTCATCTGTTTTCTTTTTTCTTTCAATATTTCCTTTCTTTTATTGTACCTCATAGCAAGTGCATTATGATCTCCACCACAGTTAAGGCACTTCTCAGGTATCTCATTTGATTGGTGCCATACATGTCCTACATTGCTGCGTCTTGAACATACATAAGTGGGCATTCAGTTGTATAGTGCTCTTCAAGAGTGTAACACTTCATGCAGCATTTTATTGGGATATATGTTTTATATTTGATCTCATGAGAAGGTATGCTAATGTTGGATGCCTTTAAGCCTTTCTCTGTATATTTCTGTGCTGTAACAGTCTGGGAAAATGTGAGTTTTACTGTTGGAGTTCTGGAGAATTTATAAACATCAATGAGATCTTCTCCAATCCATGCATTTTGTTTTTGAGTTCTTCACCAATGTCAACAAGATGCTTCTCATATATTATGTCGTCAGCTCTAGGGATGATGAAACACTTTTTTACTTTAAGTTCTGGTGTCATATAGGCATTGAATCCATGGGCCTCAAGCTCAGTTTTGGTGTCATTATGGAAAATACAGTCAGTATGGTGTTCATTAATGGTTAGGACAGCAAACCCATCACTAATTGTTATGATCCTGCTGATCTATATGTCCTTCTTACTGAGAATTTCTATGAGTTTCAATTTCTGGTCTTTTGTGTTAGATTTACTTTCTATCTTTATTCTCGTCATTGTGTGTCATATTACCTACAGGAATTAAACCTATTTCCATCCACTGCTCCTTACGGGTCTTAATCCTGTCTACAGCTTCCCTATGGCCCAGACTCTGGCTTTCCTATAACCGGCACCAGTAGGTGGCCCCCCTCAGGGTCTACCCTACGAGACAGACCTTCAGGGACCGGCTTCGTACCAGCTCAGAGTCGTGCTAAACGGACGAAAAAGTCTAAGTCGATGTTCCTCTGTAAGGAATAAATCTCGCGTTGTCGGTCAAAGTCAAAGTCCACATCACCTGACAGAGACTAAGTTCACAAATGGAGAAAAACTGACAAAGTCAGAAAGAACAGTATCTGCGTACGAGACTAAGTTCTGTGACAGCCCCAGTGTAGCGACTAAGTCAGGGAGCGCGGGGCGGAAGTGGACTAAGTGATGAGTCGTGAGTCTAGTCTATTGTGTGAGTCAGTGAATGACTTCAGGATTGCCCAGTCAGCTTGGTGAGTTTTATACATTTTTGGTTTCTCTTTTATGAAGGGAATACTTGAGAGTTTGAAAATTATTGGTAAATGGTCTGATGTGACTTCCCCAGGCTCGCAAGTAAAGCTTAAGTAATGATGTTTATTGGCAAAAATCTTGTCTGGGTTAGTGGTAGAGTTATGGGTATAGAAGGTTGAAAAGTGTGGACCCAGATGAATCATTTTTCCTCTATCAACTAGGTTAATCAAGCTTTTTCCCACTGTGTAGCAGTCTGTATTACCAAAACTTGTGTGTCTTCCATTGAAGTCTCCGATTATATAAGTTGGGATGGAATTACTCAAGAGTCTGTGCATATCAGTGAAAGGTAAGAAAGGTCTTCTTGGAGGCAAATATGTTGTTGGTAATAAGATAGGACCCAAATTAGTCTGTATTTCTGCGGCCAAGAAGCTGGTATCTAAATCATCATATATATTTGTTCATTTACTTTTTTTTTACTTTTTTTGTCAACATTCGTTCCACACTCACACACACTCACTCTTGAAACACAAGACCACAAATGCATCGGCAGAACCACAACTCTCCCTACGACACAGAATTTTGGGGATGTGACTGGACCACTGTGTGAGAGAGAGAGAGAGAAATCTTGTGCTTGGTGCTCGACCCTTGTGCTTTTATTAAGTGGAACAGTATTCCCCAAAAGGAACACAGCTATCTCTAACAAATCAGACTGACCGATGCTGTGGCCTCGGTGTTTCGAATTTTAACTTCAGTATCAAGTGATTATTGGCTCAGGTAACTCCATATTGATTGTTGTGCTGGTCTTTGGGAACAAAGAATGGGTGTTAGTATAATCAGTAACAAGTCTATTATATTGGTCCTTTTCGCATGTATTTATTGCTTCCCATGTTTTCAGGGCTTTATGATGTTTAGTGATGTTTATGGAGCAATATTATATTTTAAATGTAGTTCTGCAGTATTGAAATATTCCTCCTCATTGCAGTGAATAAATCTCAGCGCTTTGTTAAGGATGGTTTGCATTTTTATTTTCTGTATCCTTGAGGCCATGACTATTGGTATAGATGGATATGTGATGACTGGTATTAGCAGTGTTTTCACTAATGTGGCTTTGATTTTGGGAGTTAAGTTTCTGAATCTTTTTAAATTTGTTAAGATCCCATTTCCTTTACTTATTGTTTTTCTTATATGGGTGACAAAGCCATTGGAAATAATGTTTAGACCAAGCAGTTTCCCTGATTTGCAAGTATAAATTTCTTTGTTGTTCACTTTAATTTTTTGTTTTTTTAACCTGGGCAATGGGTATTATCTTAAATTTCTCCTCACTGGTCTTAATTTTTCATTTCCTCTCAAATTTGCTGATTCTTTCTATTTTCCTTTCTACTTTTGCTTTCATAATTAATTTTGACTTGCTTGGTGAAGCTATGACTTGTGTTACATCGTCAGCATACATTACGTCGAGGCTGCCGTACTCTGGTAAGGGAAGGTAATTTGTGAACAGGGTGTACAAGGTAGGTGACAAGACCCTATGGGACACCACTTATAAGATTTATTATATTGCTGTAGTCCACTCCAAAATTAATTTTAGCTTTACGATCGTCTAGGAAATTGCAAAGAATTTTTGATAATATCTCAGGAAGCCCCATTCTTATTATGTTGCATTTAAGGCCATTATGCCAAACCTTGTCAAACGCCTTTGTTACATCTCTAAGGACTAAATAAACTTGTTTCTTTTCTGCCAAGGCATTTGCAATTGTCTCATATGTTGTTGTTATGGCAGTGTGTGTACCTTTGTAGGTTCTGAACCCATGTTGTCTCTCATTAATGATGTTATGTTCAGTCATAAAGGTATTCAATCGTGCTAATATTGTTTTTTCGAAAATCTTGCCAGGCACTTCAAGTAATAATATTGGGCGGTAGTTGATTGGATTGGTAGGGGCTTTGTCTTTTTTCGGGATGAACTTAATTATGGCTTCTTTAAAACTATTTGGGAAGTAGCCGGCAGAGTAACACGCATTAAAGATATTTGCAAGTTGTTCTAAAGCTTTATCGGTGCACTTTTCAAGTATGATTGTGTTAATCTTTGTAAAACCTGGGTTTTATTATTTTTTTTCTTGGATCTTCGGATGTAAGTTTTTATTTCCTCTACTGTGATTGCTCTTGTGTAGAAGTTTTCGGTGTTTATTCTATTAGTATTGGCAGTAGGGAAGGGATTCACTCTGTTGTTGAATATCTTTATATATCTGTCATTGTGATCTGATTGATCTTTGTCAAAACTGATTTCCCCCTCTTCTGTAATTTTAAAAACATTTTTCCAGGTCTTTTCCATTAAGCTGCATTATTCTTTATCTGTATAGTGTTTATTGCCAACTTCATCTTTCATATAGTTGGTATTGACCGTATTTTTATCCTTCAAAGTTTTTATTTTGCTCCAGAATTCTTTACTGTTTTTACTATTGTCTGATATGTAACTAATTTTATCTTCCCAGTTTTTATTGTATGCTTCTTTGCAACGTTCCATTAGCTCAGTTTTTATTCTTTGATGTTCTCTATAAGTTTGTATTGTCCATCCAAAATATGCAGCAAACTCTTTTAATGTTTTATATTGATTTTCTAAGTTTTTAATTTCTGGTGTTTTTATATGGTAAATATATTGATAATTAGATTTTGCAATGGTTATATCCATTGCGTTTTTAACTGCATTTATCCAACTCTTGGTTGCATCTTCTAGTTGTTCTAGTGTGTTACCATCAAGTTCAGTAATATTTACTTTTTGATCAAGTTTATTTTGAAATAATTCTCAATCGGCTCTGTGTAATCTTAATGTTTTTGGCTTCTCTTTTAGAAAGGGTTTTGTGGAAAGTTTAAAAATTATTGGTAAGTGATCCGAGGTGGTGATGTCTCCTGGCTCACATATACAGTTCAAGTAATGATGTTCGTTGGAAAAAATCTTATCTGAATTGCTTGTTGAGTTGTGGGTAAAAAAAGTCGGAAAATGTGGTCCTAAGTGTATCATTTTCCCTTGATTTATGAAATTAATTAAACTTTTCCCCACAGTGTTACTATCTCTGTTACCAAAAGTGGTATATCGACCATTAAAATCTCCTAGAATATATGTTGGTATGGAATTACTTAAAAGCCTGTGCATATCTGTATATGGTAGAAATGGTCTTCTGGGAGGTAAATAAGTGGTAGCAATAACTATAGGACCAAGACTTATTTCAACTTCTACTGCCAGGAAGTCAGTGTCGAAATCGTCATACAATTTGTGATTAATGTCAAACTTTATGGCAATTGCAGATCCATCTGAGATACTCTGTGCATAGTTTATTTTATGTACTTTATATCCTGGGATTTTAAGTTCTTCATTGGGTTTTAAACCATGACTATTTAACAAAATGATATCAGGATTATTTGATAAATAATTTGTTATCAATGACTGTTTGTTGGTTCGCCAGTTCAGGACATTTTGTTGAATTATATTTAGACAGTACTCAAATGTTAGGTTTTTTACTGAGGCGCGGATCTCTTTTTTCCACAGGTGAACGGTCCTGATCAAAGCCAGATCTCAACTTGCGAAAATCATCATTCTCTAAGGCAAAGAAGCAGTTTTCCAGGTATATATCCCCTTTAGCGATTTTCTTTAATATTTGTTCTTCTGTGTATTTTGTTGTTAGTAAATTTCCATTTGAATTTTCTTGCTTCTATTCCTTCTACAAGTTTTCCAGTAGAGAAGTTTTGTGGCCACCCTTTCTCTACAGTCGTGAAAAACTCTAGCCCTAGTTCGTTACTATCTGTCTTCACTTTATCTTTCTTGGGCTCAGAGATGCTTCGCCTCCTTTCTTTAGCTTTAAGTATTTTAGTGTCAGAGTTATCAGTTCTTGTGGTTGTTTCTTCTACATGTTGTCTAGTTTGGGGACCACCAGTGGCTGCAACATGCTCTTGAGGAATTTTGATCTTAGGTAGGTTATTTTCTTCTAGCACTCTATTTAGTTCATCTGAGTATATACCTGGATTTGCTTGATCTCTGCCTTGGGCATGAGCCACACATATGTGAATTTCCAGCAGCTCTTCTTTGATTTTAGGAGCAGGTATTGTGACTGGTGTAGAGGCCTGAGTGATATTGGCATAAGTCATGTGTTGTCTTTCATTGAATTGGTTTCTTTTTTCTTTTATTATCTGTATTCTTTTGGGGCATTTCATGGCCATGGTGCTATGATTCCCATTACAGTTAATACATCTCTCATGTGATTCTGTACATTCGTGCCACATATGGTCTGATGAGCTACATTTAGAGCATATTTTATATTCACTTGGTTCAGGACATTCATTGGTATAGTGGTCTTCTAAAAGGTAGCATCGCATACGGCATTTTATGGGGATGTAAGTTTCCTGCTTCATCTCGTGTGGTGGAATGCTGATATGGAATTCCTTGAGCCCTACTTCTGTGCATTTTTGTGCAGGTCTAGTTTGGGAGAAGGTAAGCTTTAATGTTGGTGATTTGGGGAATTTATAGATATCAACAAGTTCTTCTCCAATCCAGGTGTTTTGTCGTTGAAGTTCCTCTCCAATGTCTACTATATGTCTTTCGTAGATGAGATCGTCTACTCTAGGCATTATTATGCTTTTTTTAACCCTTAGGTCAGGTGGCATAACAGCAGTAAAATGATTGGCCTAAAGCTCGTTCTTGATGTCACTCTGAAAGATGAGATCAGCATTGTATTCATTGAGTGTCAGCACGACAAAGCCATCATTAGTGCTGAACACCCTGTTTATTTCAATGTCTCTGGTGCATAGAATTTCAATTAGATTTAGCTTCTGTTCTTTGGTCTTTTGTCTACATTTTATTTTTATTCTGGCCATTATTCATAGTACCTGCAGTGGTTAGAATAAAACCTGTCTCCAAACCACTGCCCCTTACGGGTCTTATTAGCCTGTCTAACAGCTTCCCTATGGCCCAAGGACTCTGGTCTTCCTATGACCGACACCTTCAGGGACTGCCCTAAACGGCAGACCTTCTGGGACCGACTTCGTACCAACTCGAGAGTCAACAAAACGTGCAAAATTTGAAGTCCATAAATCAGGAGAGCACTGGAGACTAAGTCCAGAACAGTCACTAGAGACAGAGTCTCGTGTAACCCCAATGCAGACAGTGTTCTAAACCAAAGTTCACAAAGTGGACACAACAGCGTGGAACTAAGTCCACAAAGCGTGTGTGAGCCAAGAGAGCGGATCAGTCCGAGTGTGAGAAGTGGAATGAGTCATATATATGTTGTTGTTGTTGGGGGGATAGGAAAGATGAGTGAAATGCGGAGAGATAAAGCGGGTGGGAAAGGAAGATTGGAGGACTAAAGTAGGAAAGGAAATACAGAAGTTATTAGGCGACGGGCGAACCGTCGTGCTTTCCATTTTTAATTGTTTTTCTCAGATGCTAGCTCAGGCCCAGAGAGATATTACATAATAATATATGTATTCAGATGGACTTTTTTTTTATTTTATTTTATTTTTTTTTTTTTGCAAAAAGTATCCCGAAACGAAACCCAATTAGAACGAAGAAGAGAAAAAAGATAGAAAAAGAAAACATAGATAAGCATACACCGTGAAAGAAAAGCGATGCTCTCTATACCATACTCTTCCTTATGAAGCTGGTAAGTCAGGGGTAGGTTATGTGTATTTAGGTTCAGGTGGAGGTTTGGAAATATGGAGTATGGGTTTCCTAAACCAGTTGTGTTGGTTAATATTTTCATTGTTAGTTGTCAGTTGTATATATGTTTCATCTTGTAGTGTGTTAACGAGTTTGGACTTAGTGTTTTGGCCTCTACTGTGCAATTTTATGTTTATGGGTTGCGTGTTTGTGTTTATGTGTAATTCTTCAGTTGTATATGTGGTGTTTTCATCCCTTGTTGCAAATCGGAGTGCTTTGTTTTGCATTCTTTGTAAAGTTAGTATATCAGTGTTAGAAATGGAGTTGAGTGAGTATGCTGGATATGTGAGTATAGGCAGCACAAATGATTTTATGAGATGAACTTTTATTTTTGGGTTTATGTTTCTAAACCTTCTGAAGGTAGAGAGGGCTATGGAGGCTTTATTTTTAATTTCCTTAATATGTTTCCTATAGCCATTCTTGGTTAGAGTTAGACCGAGAATCTTTGCTGTGTTAATGTATGGGATTATATTATTGTTGATGGTTACTGGTTCAGTCTTTATTATTGCCAGAGGGAGGATGGTGAATTTATTGGTGTTTGTTTTGATTTTCCATTGGTGTTCGAATCTGTTAATATTCTTAATTTCATTCTCTATTTTTCTTGCTAGCATTTTCATAGATTTGCCAGGTCGTGTGATAATTTGGGTGATGTCGTCTGCGTACGTTATGTTGTAGTTGCCATGCAGAGGTTTGGGGGAGTCTGCAGTGTATATTATGTAGAGGGTCGGTGAGATGCAGCTTCCTTGTGGGACACCGCTGTGAATAGGGAAAGGTGGACCTTCGTGTGTGGGAAGAGAAATTGCTACTGTTCTGTTGTCTATGTAGTTGCATAAAGTTTTAGTAATTATTGGAGGAAGATTTAATTTATGTATTTTGTACTTAAGTCCATTATGCCAAACTTTGTCAAAGGCCTTAGATGCGTCCCTCATAACAAGGCAGCACTGGTGTTTGTTGGCTAAGGCGTTTGCTATGGCTTCTGAAGTGATGGCGAGTGCAGTGTCAGTGGAACGATGTTTGCGGAAACCATGTTGGGATACCGGTAACAGATTGTTATATTCAAGAAAGTTTAATAGTCTATAGTTGATGATTCTTTCGAATATCTTGCCAGGTACTTCAAAGAGGGATATTGGTCTATAGTTCGTGGCATCAGTGGCTGGTTTGTTGGCTTTGGGGATTAGTTTTATTTTTGCGTGTTTAAATGTTTGTGGGAATATCCCTATTGAAAGAGCGAGATTGAGGAGCTTAACGAATTTATCAATAGCTTCAGGTGGTAGGTGTTGTAGTACCTTTTTTATTTATGTTTGTATGGCCTGGCGTGTTGTTTTTCATGTGTTTTATTATGGTGGTAACCTCGCAGTGGGTAATTTTCCTAGTTAGTGGGTTGTCCGGAGATAGGTTGTTGAGGTTGGTTGTAGTATATGGTTCGATATCAATGCGGTGTGTGTTAATGAAGTTGTTTACTAGAGTATCTGTAGTTTGATCGAAAAGTTGATTTTCCTGTTGGGGGATTTGGAAGGTGTTGCTCCAGATTTCTCTGAATATAGGTTCTTTGTCAGCGTCGTCATGTATTTTTTTTATTGTTGTGTAGTAAGTGTGTCTTGTTGGGGGTACTGCTTCCTTTTAGTGTTTTGATGTTTTGCCAGAATTTTTTCGGGTCGCCATAATCTTCATTGAGTTTGTTTATTTTCTCTTCCCAGTTTTTTGTTGCCTGCAGTCTGCTTTCCTTTACTATCTCGTTTTTAATTGTCTTGTATGCTATATATTTTGAGTGGGTCCATCCATTTACTAGGCTGTTTTCTATGAGGTTCTTGTGCCACCATTGCAGCTCCTTAATTCTTGTGTTACTGATCATTTTGTGTATTATGCGGCGGGTTGTTTTGAGGGTGTGGGAGTCAATAGCAGACGTTATTGATTTTGACCATTGTAAAAAGAGATCATTTAGTTCAGCTTGGCTGATGCTGTCTTCGGGATTTATGTTTTGCATGTTGTCTGTGATGGAATGTTGTATTAGTGGCCAATTGGCTTTGTTAAGGTTGGGTTTAGGTACTGTCGGTGTGGTTATGGCTTGAGCGGTGATGTTAATGATCATAGGAATATGGTCAGAAACCGTGATGGGACCTTGTTTTATTGTTAGGTTGTGATATGTTTTGTTGTTGGCTAATACAATGTCGGGTGTGGAGGAGGAGCTATGTGAGTGAAAGGTTGGGAAATCGGGGCCAAGATGGCATAATTTGTTGTTGTCTATCATACGTTTTATTCCTTTCCTCACATTATTTTGTTTAGTTCTGTTGTAGTTAAGGCATGGGTGATGGGCATTTAAGTCTCCTATGATATAGCTGGGTTCGTGTTGTGAGGCTATTGAGTGTACATCTGTGAAAGGTAAGTAGGGTCTTCGCAGTGGGAGATAAGTTGTGGCAATAGTTATTGTTCCTAAACTGGTTTGTATCGAAACCTGTATAAAATCTGTATCATAATTGTCTTTTATTTTGTGTTTTAGGTTCTGCTTGATTAGGATTGCGGAGCCGTCGTGTGCTTCATCGCTGGAGTTGACTAGGTATGTTGAGTATCCCTGTAGTTTTATGTTTTCATGAGACCGTAGTCCGTGACTATTTATCAAGATGACATCTGGGTTTATATCCGTGTAAGAATTAGTTAGGGCATATTTGTTATTTTTCCAATTGTGGACGTTGTGTTGTATAATTGTAATCCTATCCATGTTTGGGAGGTAGTGTATTACGTAGAGTTCGCTTGTAGTAGTAGTAGTAGTAGTAGTAGTAGTAGTAGTAGTAGAAGTAGTAGTAGAAGTAGTAGTAGTAGTAGTAGTAGTAGTAGTAGTAGTAGTAGTTGTTGTTGTTGTTGTTGTTGTAGTAGTAGGTTTACTTAGGTTTTGTAAGTGCTGTTGTGCTCTGTAGTATCTGCTAGTGTTTTAATTGCTGCGGTGTCTGCTTCCTTGTGTACTTGGGGGTGGAGTTTTTTCAATTAATAGCCCGTTTCTAATTTTTCTAAATTGGGTGTCATCTATATTACAGAAGCAGTTGGATAGATCTATGTCATTGTTTCTCATATAATTGTATATTTCTTCTTCCTCGTAGGCTGTGCTGGTGTATCTCCATTTGTATTTTCCTGATTCAATTCCATCAATTATGCTTCGTGTTTTCAGCTCCCCTTTTGGCCACCCTACACTCCTTTTGGTTATGATTTGGACACCTAGTTGGATTCCTTGCATTTGTGTTGGCGGAGGAAGTGTATCTTCTGATGCATGTGTGGTTTCCTCTACAGTGCGTGTTTCAATGTTATTTGTTGCAGTATTTTGGGATTGCAGGCTTTCATGACTATTTGCTGTTGAGGTTGCTGGCAAGTTCAGTATTTCTGCCGAGGGAGGGTTGTTAGGGAGTATTATACTGGGTAGGTTGTTCAGCTTGAATACCTTATTGACTTCGTCATTAAAGGTCCCTGGTTTGTTGATATTTTGCATGTGTGCATAGAGCAAGCAGGCCATGATCCTTTCTGAAGACTCCCTGCTTGGACCTTGGAAGCTGTTCATCATTGAGGTGGTTGTGACAATGGAGGATGTGGCTTGACTATAAGTGGTGGTTTTCTTTATTTTTATGTCATTGATTTTTTTCTCTTTAACATCTTTACGTAAGGGACATTTGTTGGCTAGGGTGCGGTGGGGCCCGTGACAATTGAGGCACTTTTTTTCGGAAGCTGTGCATTCCCTCCAAGTGTGCTCTGTGCTCGCGCATTCTGAGCAAGCCTTATACTCCCTTGGATGCTGGCATCTGTGTGTCGGGTGATCTTCAATTTTGTAGCATCGCATACATGTAAGGATTGGAATGTAGTCCTCTAATGAGAAGCTGGTGAGTGGAATTCTCATGTGGAATGCTAGCAGACCTGCTTTAGTGGCCTTCTTTGCAGCGGCGGTTTGGTTCATGCATATTTCTAGTATTTTTGTTTTTGGTACTTTGAATATGCTCTCTATTCCCTCTTGTATCCAGCTATTCTCGGCTACTAGTTCATCCTCTATTTCTTTGGTCGGTTGGTTATATATATATATATATATATATATATATATATATATATATATATATATATATATATATATATATATATATATATATATATATCATTGAATGTGATAGCTAGTTGAGCATTGATAATTTTTCTTGAGATACTCTCTTTGTATCTTATCAAAGTCTTATTCTCTTTTTTGATCGTCTGTATGACTTCGCCGAAGCTAGTCATAGTCGCTGGATCGCGATTTCGGGTCCTTGACCCTTCTTCAGCAGCGTCTTTCCGTTGCGGAAGCGTTGGAGAGAATGGCTACAGCTTTTACTTTTTTTTACTTTATATTAGAGATAAGATGGGTGAAGTAATAGAAGAGTTTGTACAGAAAGAAGGCTAACAGACAGAAATAATAGAAGTATAGTAGGAGTGAAAAGTTGGTGGGCGATCCACCTTGCTATTTTTATATTTATTTTACTATTTTGATTTCCTTACTAACAAGCTCAGGCCAGTTGCTTTTCTTATTTCTTAGGTATAGTTACGCTGCCCAAAACTTTATTTAATTAATATGTATACAAAAACGCAAAAACAAGAACA
>JAHFWG010000289.1:135143-147538 GCA_020233015.1 Callinectes sapidus | reverse complement strand
CCTTGGTCTTGGCCCAGGAACCCTTAAGTCCCAAGGGCTTCACCTCCTCGTGCAGTGCCTCTAGAGCCATTACCAGACCCTCCAGTGACTCAGCGAAGATTGCTGCATCATCAGCAAAAACAAGATCTGTAATCTTGGTGTTGCCGACAGATACTCCGCAATGACTTTGTTCCACAACTCTGCCTAGTACCCAATCCATGCATGTGTTGAACAGTGATGGAGCAAGCACACAGCCCTGCCTCACACCTGTATTCACAGGGAAGAAGCTGGACTCGCCTCCTCCACACTTCACAGCACTTACAGTCCCGGAGTACAGGCCAGTTAATAGACCAATAATCCTTGCAGGAATCCCACGGAGACGCAGAAGATCCCAGAGTGTCTCTCGATGCACTGAGTCAAACGCCTTCTTGAGATCGACATAGGCTGCAAGCATTCCCTGTCGAAACTCACGTCGGCGATCCACCAGTACGCGAAGCGCTAGGATACGGTCAGTTGTTGACTTACCGGGCGTGAACCCTGCCTGTTCAGGTCTCTGATACTTCAGCAGGTGAGTGCGGATCCGTGTCAGCAGCAAATGGGCAAGCACCTTGCCTGGTACGCTGAGCAGCGTTATTCCACGGTAGTTGCTGCAGTCTTGACGGTCCCCTTTCCCCTTCCAGATAGGGACGACCAACCCCTTCTTCCAGTCAGGGGGAATGGTACCTGAATGCCATACAGCAGTCAAGACAGCATGCAACCCACGGATCATGGCTTCACCCCCAGCTTTGAGCAGCTCCGCACTGATGTTGCAGATGCCAGCTGCCTTTCCACCCCTCAACTTTGCCACAGCCTCTTTGACATCGCCAATGGAGGGTGCAGTTTTGTCAATGGGTGGATCAGCATCCAGCGTCTGCAACCCTGCAGTCCGGAGCTGTCCGCTTGGAGGATCCACCGTGAACAGCTGCTCAAAGTACTCAGCCCAACGACCCATCTGCCCATCTGCGTCCGATACGAGGCAACCATCCGCTGTTCGGGTAGCACTCACCTGAGAAGTATACTTGGAAAGGAGTTTCTTCAGAGCTCGATAGGCAGGTCTGAGGTCATTAGCATTTAAATGACACTCGACATCCTCAGCGAGACCCCTGACGTACCTCTCCTTGTCTCTTCTCAGAAGAGTTCTAGTCCTTCGTGACAGAGCCCTGTACTGGTCATGGTCCCCAGCAAGTCTGGCAGCGCGGCTCTCCTCAATACTTTCCAGCGTCTCTACCGAGGTGAAGCCACTCCGTGACCTCGGGCGCTCCCTAATGCATTCCTTGGCAGCCTCAAGAGTCTTACGTTTGAAGGTATCCTATAGCTATTCAGGGTCTTCAAGGGTGTCGAGCACTCCGAACCGATTGGAGACTGTCACTGCATACTCTTGTGCACATGTCAAGTCCTTCAGCTTCTCAAGATGAAACACAGTGTGGTTGCGTCTTGGAAGCTTTCTGGACTTTATATGAAGCTTGAGTGAAGCAACAAGTCTGTGATCGGTCGCAAAGAACTCGGCACTCCGAAAAACCCTGCAGTTCTGGAGGATCCTCCAACGAGTACTGACAAGGATATGATCAATCTCCTTCGCTACCCCTCCGGCATTGCTATACCAAGTCCAGCGGTGCAGCGCTGGTCTCTGATACCAGGAACCCGCAACTCTCAGCCTTCTGGATCTTGCAAAATTCAGAAGGAAAGAGCTGTTGTCATTCCTGGTACTAGAACCATGGGGACCAACACATATTTCATAGCCAGCCCTTTCAGTGCCAGTGACAGCATTAAAGTCGCCCAGGACAATGAGTGCATCACGACGGGGACACTGGTCCAGTACAGAGTCGAGTTTGGCATAGAGAACATCTCCTTCTCTTCAGTTTCACACACCTCGGTAGGAGCATACACTGCAACAACAGACATGAAGCCTAAACTGTGCTTCAGCCTTAATCGCATTATACGCTCATCAACCGGAGTAACCTCTACAACAGACGGCTGCAGTCTGCTGGAGACGCCTATGGCCACCCCCTTGACATGGTGGCCATTGCTCATGCCGGACCAGTAGTAAGTAAAACCCTTACTACTGGTCTCGCCACTGCCAGGCCTCCTTGTCTCAGATAGCCCCACCATATCCACCCTCAGCCTACTGAGCTCATCTGATAAATGAGGCAGTCGGTGATCCTCTGAGAGACTCAGGACATTCCAGGAGCCCACACGCAGAACCCTTCGAAGGTTCACCCAGGAGCGGTCCAACGTGCAGGCGCCACATCTGCAGCCCCACCGGCACCCCCAAAATCAGAAGTAGGGCTAGGGGGTCCTCCCGCCCCTCTCAGGACACAGGGCTCCTGCAGGCTTTCCCGTGCATTCGTCATACCGGTAGGCAGGCCCTTCTGGTGCCTTGGCACCCGAGAGGTCTGCACGGTCGAACCCCCCAGCATACTTGGATCGGGGCCATGGCCAGATGCTCGCCAGTGCCTATAGCCCCCACCCCGACCTCTGCCTCTAACTTTGTTGGTGGCTGTGAGTGTTTTTTTACGGGGAGGGGTTGCAAGCCCCACCCCAACCAGCTGTTCAGCCATGGCCAGGGACACTGGGGAAAGGACCCTGGCTGCCCAAAAAGGATGAAGAGAAAGCGCAGATGAGGAGAGACAGAGGGGAGAGTGAGCTGTGGGAGGTTGAGGGTACTCACAACTCACTTGGAAAGAATCCACCGACCACCATTTCTTTTCTCAGAATTGCATAGATTATCCCACTTTCAACGTTCTTAGCAGTATCAACAACTTATCTAAGAAAGGCCACTTTTTTAGGTCAAAAAAAGAAATAAATACCATTTCAGGAAAAAAGTTCTTTTTCACCAAAAATGAATTTTACAATGATTCTCTTCTTATTTCCATGTTTTCATTGAAAACAACAAAAAAACAATTAATGTTGCGACAATATAATTTTTTCTGTAAAATTTCATAAATTACGATTTTTTTTTCAACGTTTTTAAGAGTATTAACAGCCTTTTAAACAAAATCCTCTTTTACATATATAATATATGCAATTTGAAGAAAGAAAAAAAATTCTGCTTAAAAAGTTATTTTATCAATGTTTTTCATCTTATTTTCATTTTTGTAACGAAAGAAAAACAAAAAATATTTTTTACGACAATTTTTTTTTCTAAAGTTCCACAAATTAAGCTTTTTTTTTCACTTTTTCATCCTTCTTTTACGAAAATATTTTTTTCCCTAAAACTGCATAAATCACCCCTATTTCAACGTTTTTAGGAGATTAACAACTTTTAAAGAAAAACCCTCTTTTTTTTTAAAAGTATGTTTTTACTCCAAAAGTTATTTTTCAATAATTTTCTTTTGATTTCAATGTTTTGATTAAAAACAGGAATAAACACTATATACATTTTGTTTTTCTGAAAGTATATAAACTAACCAATTTTATCCTTTTTAGAGATTTTTAAGACATTTTGTAGAAAAAAAAAACTTTTTCATGCTACAAAAAATGTAATATATGCTGTTTCAAGGAAAGAAAATATTTCTCTCAGAAAAAGGATTATTAAATGTTTTTCTTTTAATTTCCATGTTTTAGTTGAAAAGGAAGCAGAAAACAATACATCCAGTAAATTTTTATGGCAGTACATTTTTCTTCTCAAAATTCTATAAATTACCCCTTTTTCAACGTTTTTAAGAGTATTAACAACATTTCAAAGAAAACCCTCTTTTTCAGGTTAAAAAAAAAAAAATGTAATATATGCATTTTCACTGAAAAAAGTTTATTTTCACCCCAAAATTGAGTTTTTCAGCAATGTTCTCTTTATCTCCATGTTTTGATTGAAAAAAATTAAAAAAAACAATGAATTTTATGACAACATTCTTTTTTCTGTATATCATAAATAACGTTTTTTCAGTGTTTTTATGAGTATTAACAGCATCTTACACAAAATCCCGTTTTACATGTATAATATATGCAATTTCAAGAGAGAAAAAAATCTGCCTAAAAGCTGAGTTTTTCAATGTTTTTCAGCTTATTTTTATTTTTCGATGGCAAACAAAAAAAGCAAAAAAAAATTTTTTTTTACGACAATGTATATATTTTTTCTCTAAATTTGCACAAATTACCCTTTTCTAATTTTTTCATCCATCTTTTATGACAATATATTTTTTTTCTCTAAAACTGCATAAATCACCCCTTTTTTCAACGTCTTTAAGAGTTTTACAATATTTTAAAGAAAAAACATTTCTTTTAGAAAAAAAATGTTTTTTATCCCATAAGTGATTTTTTCAATAATTTTCTTTTGATTTCCATATTTTGACTAAAAACATGGAAAACACTATATATATTTCTCTTCCCAATATTTTTAGTGTTTTTACAATATTTTAATGACATAACGCTATTCTTTTAGAGAAAAAAAAAAGTATGTTTTTACCCCCAAAATTTATTTTTTCCAATATTTTTTTATTTCCATTTTTTATTAAAGACAAGAAAAAACACTATATATATATATATATATATATATATATATATATATATATATATATATATATATATATATATATATATATATATATAATTGGGTAGGAGGCCATTCTGTATACATGTTTTATTAAAGTCTACAGCAGTAACTGCATTATTGAGTTTATAAGAGGTTTCCTCTATCCTCCGGATCAAAGAATGTAAGTTCTGGCTTACTGAGTTTAGGAGATTTCCAAAGTTCATTAGAATTTTATTTTAGTAGCAGCTGGGGGTGTTGTTTGCCTTTTTCTCAAGATATCTTTCGGTCTCTCCTGGACCATCTTCAGGAGAGGAGTGAAGAACGTTGTTGTTGTTGGGGGATAGGAAAGAGGGGTGAAATGCGGAGAGATTAAGCGGGTGAGAAGGGAAGATTGGATGACTAAAGTAGGAAAGGAAATACAGGAGAAGTTACTAGACGACGGGCGAACCGTCGTGCTTTCCATTTTTAATTGTTTTTATCAGATGCTAGCTCAGGCCCAGGAAGATATTACATAATATTATATGTATTCAGATGGACATTTTTTTTTTTTTTTTTTTTGCAAAAAGTATCCTGAAACGAAACCCAATTAGAACGAAGAAGAGAAAAAAAGATAGAAAGAAAAAGAAAACATAGATAAGCATACACCGTGAAAGAAAAAAGCGATGCTCTCTATACCATTCTCTTCCTTATGAAGCTGGTAAGTCAGGGGTAGGTTATGTGTATTTAGGTTCAGGTGGAGGTTTGGAAATATGGAGTATGGGTTTCCTAAATCAGTTGTGTTGGTTAGTATTTTCATTGTTAGTTGTCAGTTGTATATATGTTTCATCTTGTAGTGTGTTAATGAGTTTGGACTTAGTGTTTTGGCCTCTATTGTGCAATTTTATGTTTATGGGTTGAGTGTTTGTGATTATGTGTAATTGTTCAGTTGTGTATGTGTTGTTTTCATCCCTTGTTGTAAATCGGAGTGCTTTGTTTTGCATTCTTTGTAAAGTTTGTATATCAGTGTTAGAAATGGAGTTGAGTGAGTATGCAGGATATGTGAGTATAGGCATCACAAATGATTTTATGAGATGAACTTCTATTTTTGGGTTTATGTTTCTAAACCTTCTGAGGGTAGAGAGGGCTATGGAGGCTTTATTTTTAATTTCTTTAATATGTTTCCTATAGCCATTCTTGGTTAGAGTTAGGCCGAGAATCTTTGCTGTGTTACTGTATGGGATTATATTATTGTTGATGGTTACTGGTTCAGTCTTTATTATTGCCAGAGGGAGGATGGTGAATTTATTGGTGTTTGTTTTGATTTTCCATTGGTGTTCGAATCTGTTAATATTCTTAATTTCATTCTCTATTTTTCTTGCTAGCATTTTCCTAGATTTGACAGGTTGTGTGATAATTTGGGTGATGTCGTCTGCGTACGTTATGTTGCAGTTGCCATGCAGAGGTTTGGGGGAGTCTGCAGTGTATATTATGTAGAGGGTCGGTGAGATGCAGCTTCCTTGTGGGACACCGCTGTGAATAGGGAAAGGTGGGCCTTCGTGTGTGGGAAGAGAAATTGCTACTGTTCTGTTGTCTATGTAGTTGCATAAAGTTTTAGTAATTATTGGAAGATTTAATTTATGTATTTTGTACTTAAGTCCATTCATTCAGAACGTGGGTCAGTGGCGCTGTTTATCTGCGCCAGGAGCGGACGTGGGACGGACTCAGCGTCGGCGGGTATGTGGACCAATCACAGCGCGCGCTGGTCTTCCTCGGAGGTAGTAGCATTCCTGCGTTGTGACGGTAAACAAGATGCGGGGAGCAGCTGGATGTTAATTGTAGGTTTTATGGAGTTAATGTAGACCGATTCAGCCATTCTGAGTCGGGTTACGTCTTTTTCTTTATGAAGTGTGGTGTTTTCTTCAATGTATTTTCGGGAGACAGATGTATTGTGTTTGGCGAGGTAGTGGCGTTTGATAGCTCCGTCTTGTAGGTGAGCTGTGATGCGTTTTGAGAGGGTGGTGATGGTAGACCCGATGTACAAGGAAGGTCGGTGACTGCAGTCGCCATATTTGCATGTAGACTTGTACACGAGGCTCACATCTTGTAGCGGGGAAGTAGGGGGGAGGCAGTTGTTCTTTATGATTAGGCTTGATGTGCGTCTAGTCTTGTAATAAATGATGAGCTTGAGTTCTGCAGTGGGCTCAACGGGTTTGACGTTATTTTGTACAATTTTCTTGAGTGATTTTTCGTCGGCTTTGTAGGATGAAGACATATGGTTCTTGTAGTAAAGATGGATATTTTGGGAGGTGTCTTGCTCTTCTTCTTGAACGACGTAGTGGTTCATGCAGTGTCTGATAACATCATCTATCTTCTTTTTTGAGTAACCATTGTTGGTGAGGACTTGGGAGATTCTTTTGAGTTCTTTATCTGTTGTGGTCCATGAAGAGCAGTGAGTGAAGGCACGCTTGACAAAGGAGTTTATGACACTACGGCGGTATTTGTCAGGGCATTCGCTGGCGGCGTTGAGGCAGAATCCAAGGTTTGTGGCTCTAACGAAGACCTCGGTCGAGAAACTGTTTTCGTGGCGGTGTACCAGTACGTCGAGAAAATGAAGTTGCTGGTCTTCTTCTATCTTATGTGTGAAGTTGAGGGCGGAAAAAAAGTCAAATTTTCAATGATTGTCTCATTGTTTTCATTTAAAACAAGGAAAAAAACAATGAATGTTGCGACAATATGCTTTTTTCTGTAAAATTTCATGAATTACGTTTTTTTCAACTTTTTTGGAGTATTAACGACATTTTAGACAATACCCTCTTTTACTATTGTATTATAAGCAGTTTGAACAAAGAAAAGAATTCTGGCTAAAAAGTGACTTTTCAATGTTTTTCATCTTATTTTTATTTTTGATGAAAAAAAAGCAAAAAATAAATTATTTTTTACGTCAATATTTTTTTCTCTAAAATTGCACAAATTACCCCTTTTTTTCATCCTTCTTATATGAAAATATATTTGTTCTTCTCTAGAATTGCTCAAATTACTTTTTTTTATATTTTTTTCATCCTTCTTTTACAATATTTTTTTTTCACTGAAACATCATAAATCATCCTATTTTCAATGTTTTTAGATGATTAACAACTTTTTAATGAAAAACCCTCTTTTTTTGAGAAAAATAATGTTTTTACTCTAAAAGTGATTTTTCAATTATTTTCTTTTGACTTTAATGTTTTGAATAAAAACTTTCTCTGAAAGTATATAAACTAACCAATTTTAACCTTTTCAGAAGTTTTAACAACATTTTGTAGAAAAAACCCTTTTTCATGTTACAAAAAATGTAATATATGCCATTTAAAGGAAAGATTCAAACACCAATGGAAAATCAAAACAAACACCAATAAATTCACCATCCTCCCTCTGGCAATAATAAAGACTGAACCAGTAACCATCAACAATAATATAATCCCATACAGTAACACAGCAAAGATTCTCGGTCTAACTCTAACCAAGAATGGCTATAGGAAACATATTAAGGAAATTAAAAATAAAGCCTCCATAGCCCTATCTACCCTCAGAAGGTTTAGAAACATAAACCCAAAAATAAAAGTTCATCTCATAAAATCATTTGTGCTGCCTATACTCACATATCCTGCATACTCACTCATCTCCATTTCTAACACTGATATACTAACTTTACAAAGAATGCAAAACAAAGCACTCCGATTTGCAACAAGGGATGAAAACAACACATACACAACTGAACAACTACACATAAACACAAACATTCAACCCATAAACATAAAATTGCACAATAGAGGCCAAAACACTAAGTCCAAACTCATTAACACACTACAAGATGAAACATATATACAACTGACAACTAACAATGAAAATACTAACCAACACAACTGATTTAGGAAACCCATACTCCATATTTCCAAACCTCCACCTGAACCTAAATACACATAACCTACCCCTGACTTACCAGCTTCATAAGGAAGAGAATGGTATAGAGAGCATCGCTTTTTTCTTTCACGGTGTATGCTTATCTATGTTTTCTTTTTCTTTCTATCTTTTTTTCTCTTCTTCGTTCTAATTGGGTTTCGTTTCAGGATACTTTTTGCAAAAAAAAAAAAAAAAAAAATGTCCATCTGAATACATATAATATTATGTAATATCTTCCTGGGCCTGAGCTAGCATCTGATAAAAACAATTAAAAATGGAAAGCACGACGGTTCGCCCGTCGTCTAGTAACTTCTCCTGTATTTCCTTTCCTACTTTAGTCATCCAATCTTCCCTTCTCACCCGCTTAATCTCTCCGCATTTCACCTCTCTTTCCTATCCCCCAACAACAACAACGTTCTTCACTCCTCTCCTGAAGATGGTCCAGGAGAGACCGAAAGATATCTTGAGAAAAAGGCAAACAACACTACTAAAATAAAATTCTAATGAACTTTGGAAATCTCCTAAACTCAGTAAGCCAGAACTTACATTCTTTCATCCGGAGGATAGAGGAAACCTCTTATAAACTCAATAAAGCAATTACTGCTGTAGACTTTAATAAAACATGTATACAGAATGGCCTCCTACCCAAATATATATATATATATATATATATATATATATATATATATATATGATATATTATATATATATATATATATATATATATATATATATATATATATATATATAGTGTTTTTTCTTGTCTTTAATAAAATATGGAAATAAAAAAATATTGGAAAAAATAAATTTTGGGGGTAAAAACATACTTTTTTTTTCTCTAAAAGAATAGCGTTTTGTCATTAAAATATTGTAAAAACCCTAAAAATATTGGGAAGATAAATATATATAGTGTTTTTCCATGTTTTTTAGTCAAAATATGGAAATCAAAAGAAAATTATTGAAAAAATCACTTTTGGGATAAAAAAACATTTTTTTCTAAAAGAAATGTTTTTTCTTTAAAATATTGAAAAACTCCTAAAGACGTTGAAAAAAGGGGTGATTTATGCAGTTTTAGAGAAAAAAAATATATTGTCATAAAAGAAGGATGAAAAAATTAGAAAAGGGTAATTTGTGCAAATTTAGAGAAAAAATATATATTTTGTAAAAAAAAAATTTTTTTTTTTGCTTTTTTTTGTTTGCCATCGAAAAATAAAATTAAGCTGAAAAACATTGAAAAACTCAGCTTTTAGGCAGATTTTTTTTCTCTCTTGAAATTGCATATATTATACATGTAAAACGGGATTTTGTGTCCAGAATAACATGACTTTTCAACTCTTTGAGATCACTGTGGGGGATGGTACGCTCCGGCTGTGTAATATGTACTCTGCTCCAGGCGTTATTAATCTTCCAGCCCTTCCTACCCCTACCGATTGTGGATTCATCTATATGGGGGACTTCAATGCGAGGCATCCTGCCCTTGGTGACGCTTCTTCCACTCCCAACCGTAATGGCCTGCCTCTCCTCAACTACATTCGTCGTTACCGGCTCACTCGCTGGGGCACTGGAGGAGCCACGCACGCCCGCGGCGGCACAGTCGATAACATTATCACGTCTGGTCTTGTTCCATCCCGCGTCAACTGTCATTCCATTCCCTCTCTTTTCTCTGATCATGTTGCCCTCAGTCTGCAGTACTCTCTCCCTGCTGCTGCTGCACCCCATCACCACCGCACCCGTATCTCCATTCCTCCTAAGTACTGTCCCACGTACATTACGTTCATCTCTCCTCTCATGCCCACATTTGACTTTCTGTCCCCTGACAACCTTTTTCACTCACTGGTTCATGCTACACATGATTTCTACAACTATTATGTCACTAGGTCTCATCTCAAGCATCGTCCAGTGGCCCACGCCTGGACGTTGGATCAGCGCATCACTACTGCCGTGAGGACGGCAACGGTTGCTGGTACTACCTTCCAGGCTCAACCAACACCGGACCACCTACGCCAGTATCAGCTGGCCAGACTTGGTCACTTTTCAGAAGTGCGTCTTCACAGAGGTGTGGCACAAATATACGGACAGTATTAACCACCAGACCAGTGTTAATGCCATGTGGCAACTCATCAACAAAACTATCAGGAAAAAACCTACCTGCGCCCTCCACCACAGTCCTCTTAACTACCCTAACGACCTCATCACTACCTGGTCTGCACAGTCACACACTCGCAACCTCCTCGTTCACATTCAGGATACCCTCTCCACCCAACACAACGCCCGCAACCTCCGTCTGATGGCTGCCCTACTCACTCCAGACGAGGAAGATGCGTTGCCGCTCACCGAGGAAGAACTAAGGCGTGCCCTTGCTCAGTCCAAGAATACTGCCCCCGGGGATGATGGCCTCACCTATCAAGTCCTCCGTCTCCTTCAGAGAGTTCCTGGCAACCCACTTCTACACCTCTACAATCTCTGCTTCAGCCGGGGACACGTGCCCTCCGCCTGGACCTCCAGCACCATTGTTCCTATACCGAAACCAGGAACCGACAAATTCCGACCTATCTCCCTTACTTCCTGCTTCAGCAAGATCTTTGAGCATATCCTTCTTGCTCGGCTGATGCATCGCCTTCATGATAGCCTCTCTCTCAGCCTATACGGTTTCCTTCCACACCGCAGCACACACCACTGCCTCGCTGAACTCTACACCCGCCTCTCTCCCACCAGTGTGGTTGCCTTCCTCGACCTCAAATCTGCCTTTGACATTGCCAACCGGGAAGTCATTCTTGATCAGCTGGTGGAATTTGGTGTGAAAGGCAACCTTCTCCGTTGGATACGAGGTTATCTGAGTAATAGGGTCTCACGTGTCCTTTTTAAGGGGGCGTATAGTGCCTATGAGCAGTTTGAACTTGGCACTCCACAGGGTGGTGTTCTGAGCCCCTTTCTCTTTAATGTGTTGATGCACCGACTTCTCTCACTTCTCCCTGCCATCCCTGGAATTACCATCATGTGTTACGCGGATGACATCTGTATCCACTCCTCATCACCTCCCGCTCTACAGCGCTTTCTTCATGATTTTCACTTGTCCTCTGTCTCCTGTGGCTTAATTATCTCCCCAGAAAAGAGCAGAATATTTTCCTCCCGTAACCTCAGAGCACTGCCGCCGCTCACCGTGGGTGGAACTGTCATCCCTCACTGCACACAGTACACTTACCTTGGCGCTCCAGTTCGGGTCACTCCACCTATACCAGCAAGACATCATATGCACCCCATAGTCAAGGACCTTCTTGATCGTCTGGAGCTTCGATTCACTCCTATGAAATGGCTCGCCACCAATGCCACCGGTGTATCAACCCCTGTTTTGAGGACCCTTTACATACAGTTTATTTGCTCTGTCGTCGATTACTTGTCCCCTGCTCTTGCTCAACTACCACAAACTGCACTACGACCTCCTGAACACTTTCAAAACCGGGTCATGCGATTCATCCTTGGTTGTCCTCCCTCCACTCGCATAGTCAATATGCAGATTGAACTCAATATGCCACCCATCGTCGAAACGATTTACGCCAACATCACATATTTCACAGGGAAATGTCTCCACTCTACGCATCTTGCCCCGCACTACTCTGCCGTCATCAAAGCCTCACTCAACCCAGACGTCCCCAGACTCCCACTTCGCATAGGTGGCCAGAATCTCCTTCGGGCAGTGTGTGACAACTACCGTGCCCTTAACCTCCATGTACCTGAAGAACAAGCTGTCCCTCATTTGCCTCCATGGCGGATTCCCTCCGTAGACGTTACTTTTACGCCAATTACCAAAGATGCCCATCCTATCCTACAGAAGCAAGCAGCCCTGGAAACCGTCGCCAGTGTGTCTCCGTCCATACCCGATGCTCATCACATCTACGTTGACGGCTCAGTGCAGGCTGACGGTAGTGCTGCCTGTGCCGTGTACTCTACCACCTTGCCACCACCTACGCAGGGCGGATGGATCGGCCGCAGG
>JAHFWG010000289.1:106196-117094 GCA_020233015.1 Callinectes sapidus | reverse complement strand
GAAATGCAATGCTCTAGGTGTGGTAGGTGATCCATCGTGCTTCGGTACTTCCGAAACCCCGACTGCTCATCACCTAACAAACCCTTCGCTTCTAAAACAAAAAGCAGCCTTCGCTTTACCATACGTTCCATGACCTTACATAGACAGCTCGTGAGCGCAATAGGGCGAAACGCACTGGGGTCCGTAAGGCGTCCAGTCTTTTTGGGGATTGGGATAGTATAAGCAAAGCCCCAAGACTTAGGAAACGTGTGGGTGGTCCATATTTTGTTGTAGAGCAATAATAATTTAGTGATAGAATGGTGGCCGAGATGTTGTAACATGATATATGAAATATTATCTGGACCTGGACTGGAGCCTTTACAGTATTTCAGGGCAAGAAAGAGTTCATCCAACGTAAACTCTGTGTTGTAGTCCGAGTTTACGCCTCCCGTGGCAAAGTTTGGGACTGAGAGTTCTGCCTCCTCCTTACGGGGAAGGAAGGCAGGGGTATAGTAGGCGGAACTGCTAGCGTGATTAAAATGTTGAGCTATTGTATTGGCTATTTCTTTTTTGTTATCTATTACATTGTTGTTTATTACAAGAGTATTTATTGGTGTATAAGGTTTTTTATTATTAAATATGTTTACTATCTGCCACACTTTTGAAAGGGGTGTGGGGCGATTTACTGTAGATATGAATTCCCTGAAAGAGTCAGTTTTTGCATTACGGATGACTTTCCTTGCCTGAGCCCTTGCCTTTTTATAGGCTATGAAGTTTGCTTTACTGGGCTGCTGGCTGAAATGTCTGTATCGCCTATTACGCTCACGAAGTGCTTGTCGGCAATCCGTTGTCCACCATGAAACTCCATGCTTAGTGTGAACTGTAGAAGTTTTCGGAATAGAAGTCTCGGCGGCGTGTAATATGGATCGTGTTGCGTTGCTGACCATCGTGTCAATGTCCTCGCCAGATATATCCACGTCGGAAATCCCACGGAAGGTTGCCCAATCTGCTCTCTTAAAGTTGAACTTGGGAGTGAGGGGGGTGGGCGGGATGTCGCGTGAGTAAGAGATACAGATGGGTAGATGGTCACTTCCGTGGGAGTCGTCGATGACTTCCCAGGAGAAGTCAGGGAGTATACCCGGCGATAACAATGACATATCAATGGCAGACGCGTTACCAGTCCGATCATCTACACGAGTCGCACTTCCATCGTTCAGAAGACATAGGTTTGTCTGCAACATAATGTCAACTATCTGCTCCCCACGTACACTTGACCTCTCACTTCCCCATTGCTGATGATGGGCGTTAAAGTCGCCCAGTACTAGCCTGTTGCCCGGAAGCTGGCTAATCAGTGAGGTAATGTCGTCATCAACAATGGGGGCATTGGGAGGCAAGTAGAGGGAACATATAGCCAGATACGTGTTGTTGAATCTCACCCTGCACGCGACAGCTTCCAGAGGTGTATTCAACGTCACTTCTGTTTGTGTTAGGGTTTTGTGTATGTATATGGCAACACCGTGTCCCTCATATCTTCTATACGGATGGTAGTGTTTTAGCACTGTAGGATCAGGCTGATCCTGCAGTCTCGTCTCCTGTAGACAAATAACAGACGGCCTGTGTATGTTCACTAAAAGTGACAAATATGAATCGTTATTTCGAATACTTCTACAGTTCCACTGTAACACCCTGAACATTATGGCTTAAGAGTGGAGGTGGCGGCCGTGTTTCTTGGTCCTTTTGCGCTCAGAAGAGCTGCCGGGGGACCTCTCCCGGCCCTTACTAGTGGTGACATCCATTGGGTCATCAATTGTTAACTCCCCGGAGCTCGTCGAGAGGGAGCGAGCGTGAGAACTCCTCCTCAAGGGCGCGGGAGCTGTGACGACATGAGAAGGGCGACTGCGTTCAAGTTTTGTTAAATTTAGTTTATCAGACTTGTCAGTCTTTTCACTCTTACTGGGAGTACGAGAGATAGCTGACAGATATGGAGCAGAGGAAGTTATAGCAGTAGAAGTTTTAGTTGAAGTGGATGTAGTTTTATCAGGTGATGAGGCAGAGGTTGAAGGGGAAACTGTAGAGGTAGATGAGTCAGGCAACGGATCAGTCTGGATTCCAATAGTGCACATCTTGGGAGGAGCCCTTACTGCTGAAGCATAAGAAGCGTTTGAAGCAGGTGCGGACTGCGTCTGCTTCACTCTCATCCTTGCTTCATAGTAGGAAATCCCTTCAGTAGCTTTCACTGTGCAGATCTCTTTTTCCAATTTCCACGCGGGGCAATCGCGCGAGAAAGTGGAATGAGCACCTTCACAGTTACGGCACTTTTGGACAAGAGATGTACATTGGTCTGCAGAATGACCCTCATCTGAACATCTACCGCAGTAGGCGTGGGAAGACCGACAAGCATTTCCATGGTGTCCATAAAGTTGACAATTGAAGCAACGGAGAGGATTCGGAATGTAGGGACGAACGGAAACCGACTCATATCCTACATGAACCCTATCCGGCAATTTAGCAGCACTGAAAGTTAAATAACAGATGCTGTGCTCCTTCTGGTGCCGTCAACATTCTTAGTGATCTTACGAGCTTCAATTACATCCTGGTCAGCCATGCAATCAGTAATCTCGGCCTCATCCATATCCACAAAATCGCGGTGGGAGGCAACTCCCCGACACGAGTTCATAGATACTGGAATGAAAGCCTCGATCTCGATGTCATGGATGGTTCGGAGCTTCAACAATGACTTTACTTGACTAACGTTAAGGGTCTGAACTAATAGGTCACCACTGGCAAGTTTCTTTACATTTACTACATTTCCAATGTTACAATCGATAACTTTTTTTATGATGAATGAATTTACATTTGAGAGGCGGGTCGAAGTCTTTGAATGTAGAGTCACAAAAGTCGCTTTACTGGGGTCAATATTTAGTCTGGCGGTCGGGGGTCGTCGATCAGTGCCCTCCCTCCCCCTTGGAGGGGGAGGGGAGGAGGGTCCGTCCGGCATGGAGGGGGTACACCCCCCTCCTACAGGAGGGGAGCGGGACTCAAGTGGGAGGAGATCAGGGAGGAGTTTTCTAACGACAGATTGTCTTGCCAAACCACTCTATGGGGGCCGGACGGTGTTAATTCACCCCAAAAGCACGCTCACTGAGGCGGATCCTCCGTAGGTAAGAGAGAAAAGACAATCTGACACGGTGGCAACAGACACCTTCTGTTGCCGCTAAGGACAGGGTAGTGAGAAGCAAATCTAAAGTCACGGGGCAATGGGAAGCCTAACTTTATTTATCTAAACCCTAGGCCAGATGGGCGTACAAAATAATCCACGCAAAGGTGGCAGACAGACAGTGCTACAGGACACGTGTTAGTGGCACGGTGTCTGGGCTCAGTCTGCCCCCAGCTCCAGTCCCGGCTGCTTATATACCGGGGCTTCTACTCGAGGCTTCATGTTCGAACCGCTTAGGTGAAGCTCCGGTACTGCTGACGTGGACGAGTCATGAAGCGCCGGATTCGAACCGCTCAGGTGAAGCTCCGGTACTGCTGACATGGACGAGTCATGAAGCGCCGGATTGTGGGATAGAATTCCCACACTGGTTTACAATCTACTTATGCCTACATTGATGATGTAATAATGTGTGGGGAGCGACAGGAGGACCATGACAGGAATCTTCAACGCTTCAGAGAAGCAGTCTCTAAATATAATCTCTCTTTGAACTTGTCAAAATGCCACTTCAGTCAAAACGAAATTACTTATCTAGGGTATTGCATATCTAATGGTTCCCTACGACCGGACCCTGATCGCATTAAGCCTTTGATGGACCTGCCTGTACCTACTAATTCATGTTCCCTGAAGCGAGCTCTTGGCCTCTTCTCATACTATTCCATTTGGATTCAAGACTATTCGAGACGCATTCAACCCATTTTAAATAATACTTCCCTTCCACTTTCTTCTGAAGCTATTAAGTGTTTCGAAACACTTAAAGCTGATATTTGCAAAGCTTCAGTAGCTGCTTTTGACGAGTCCCTGCCACTACAGATTGAGACAGACGCTTCAGCTGTCTCCATAGCAGCCACACTATCTCAACAAGGACGGCCTGTGGAATTTTTCTCCAGGACGCTCACTAACTCTGAAAGACTGCAACCTGCTGTGGAGCGAGAAGCGGCCGCAGTAATAGAAGCGGTGCGTAAATGGAGACTCTTTGTTATTGGCAGAAGGTTTACTATAGTCACAGACCAACAAGCTATTTAATTTATGTTTAACCCTAGTCACTCCTCAAAGATTAAAAATGACAAAATCATGAGATGGCGCCTTGAGCTCTCTGAATATCAGTACGAAATTAAGTTTCGCCCAGGTTCAGAAAATGGTCCTTGTGACGCTTTGTCCCGCGTGTGTTCTGCTGCTGCTGAAACTGGTTCTGTCTCTTTGGAGGAAATACATAGTATATACTTTGTGTCATCCTGGAATCACTAGACTGTACCATAACATAAAGATCAAGAACTTGCCATATTCTCTTGAAGATGTTAAGAAAGTTTGTTCCCAATGTGAAATTTGTTCTGAACTGAAACCTACATTCTGTAGACCTCCTGCTGGTAAACTAGTCCGAGCTATGAAACCCTTTGACCGAATTTCTGTTGATTTCACAGGTCCTAAGTCCTCTATTTCTAAGAACAAATATCTCCTTGTCATGATCAATGACTATTCAAGATTCCCTTTTGTGTTTCCATGCTCTGATATGACTACTCACACTGTTACGGCTTGTTTCCGCAAACTGTTCTCCATATTTGGCTGTCCCTCCTCCGTTCACTCAGATAGAGGAACTCAATTTATGTCTTAGGAAGTTTCTAATTTTCTATTAAGTCACGGTGTTCTCCTAACCCACTCTACTCCCTATCATCCAACTGGTAATTCACAGTGTGAGAGAGAGATAGGTACAATTCGTTTGGCTCTAAGGACACTTAAATTACCTGAATGTCAATGGGAAGTCTTAGATCAAGTACTGAACTCGATCCGGTCTCTTTTGTGTACATCTACCAACCAAACTCCTCACGAAAGACTCTTGTCATTCCATAGGAAATCTTTTAATGGCTACTCTTTACCATCTTGGCTTGCAACACCCGGACCAGTACTACTGAGGTTTGTTCGATCTTCCAAGTCGGACCCGCTGGTAGAGGAGGTGGAACTGGAAAGTGCCAATCCTTTCTACGCTCACATACGCTATCCAGACGGACGACAGTCTACAGTGTCTACCAAGGATTTAGCTCAGAGTCCTAAGGATCCCGGGGCTCAGGAGAGCTCCCATCCTCCTGCTGCAGACACTGTGCTGGCATCTGAAGAAGGCCATCACCTCATTCCTGGGAAAACCTTCAGTGACAAGGAGCTTGAACCTCCGAATGTCGAGGAAACTGTAGACAGCTGTTCACCTGACAATGTTACGTCCTCTGAGCCTCAGGGTGAACCACTTCGACGTTCCACTAGAGTTAGTAAACCTCCTGTTAGGTTTGGGTACTGATAATATAATGTTTTTTTTTCTTACTTGTAAGATTTACTTCTAAGAGGGGGAGATTGTGATGTTTACAGTTTGTAAGTTAAGTAGGTGCTTCATGATACCTTTCGGTTATAATGTGTTCGATGCTTTTGTTTCGTCGTGTATAGTATCGAAGCTACGAACTTGTAATCGACTGTCTCTATATAGTTTTCTTGTTTCTTGCGGCTTCTCTAGGAAGTCAGTTCACTCCAGCCTGTAAAGCTATACACTCATGTAGCTCTGGCTTATTGCTGAGTAAAGCCTTGGGTTAAGGTTTTGTTTCTATTGCCTGAACTCGCCACACGCACGGATGAGTCGCTCCTGCCTGGCTTCAGCAGGACGTGTGCGGCAGGTCTCCACTGTATGTCCAGTCCTGAAGCAGAAGTCGCAGTGGAGGCTGCGTCTCTCCTCCGCGTGGCGAGTCCTGCAGTGATCCACGTAGTGGCCTCTCCTTCCACAAAAGTCACACACAATGGCCGTGCAGTTGTTCCGCGTATGGCCTCGCCGGAGGCACCTCCCACAGTGAGGGGGAGTCACGCTCTGTCTATGGATGGTGTTGAACCTATTGCCGTTGTGGTGGGTAAGGTTGTAGTTGTCTCGCGGGGCGCTAAATTTATCAGGCCACAAGTTCTTCCTGTTGTTGTTGTTGTTGTTGTTGTTGTTGTTGTTGTTGTTGATTTTGTTGTTGTTGTTGATTTTGTTGTTGTTGTTGATTTTGTTGTTGTTGTTGTTGATGTTTTTGCTGTTTTTGCTGTTGATGTTGTTGTTGATGTTGTTGTTGATGTTGTTGTTGATGTTGTTGTTGTTGTTGTTGTTGTTGTTGATGTTGATGTTGATGTTGTTGATGGTGGTGATGGCGTGAGTGGTATTTCGCCCCCGGGTGATGTTTGGATCGTTGTAGTTGTTAATGTTGGTCGAGGTGGTTGCGTCCCTACTCCGTGGGGCAGGGGTGGGTCCAGGGGCTGCGCGGGAAGCGGAGGGGGGGGACGACTGCTACCAGGTTACGTATACTGGTGGAGTTGGAGGTGATGGGGGCGATGGAGCAGACGGGGGTGATGGGGGCGACTGAGGCAGCGGCGATGTCTGTATCAAATGATACTTTTCGGAGTTGACGCGGTTTGTCGGAGTCCCACCACGCTCTCCACTTTTGGTCATTAGAACACACCTCGGCCCAGTCAGAGTCAATCTTGCTGGGCAGGGCACTGGTGCACTGGATGACGGGGGTCGTGTCCACTTGCTGCGGGATATTAACAGCCCCGTCGATTGCAGACAGCGCAGCGGTAAAATGGCACCGTGAGCTGGCGAGAGAGTCAATTCGCCTCCGATGGTCTTTATTTTCTGCCTTGCAGGAGAGCAGTTCAGCTCGCAATCGGATAATGATGTCGACGAGTTCTTGTGGAGGAGAGGAGAACAGATCCTTCCTTGTGAATTCCTCCTCCGATGTAGGCAGGGCAGGCGGGGTCCGTAGAATGTCAAGGAGGGGGGGGGGGGTGCCGCAGGCAGAGGGGGAGTCCTGGGTGGGAATTGCAGGCTGGGGTCGGGGGGTGGCCGGGTTAGGCCGGGGTTCGTACAGTACCGGCCGAGTGATATTTTTTGCGAGTCTCAACTGCGAACTCAGGGTGCACAGGAAAGACTCCCCCGTGTGACAGTCAATGCACACACTGTTAGGACACCCTTCTTGAATGCAGCGGGTGGTGACCTTATCCCTGGTAGTGTAAGAGCAAACACAACAATAGGTTGCTCCAGGGACACCGGAATGGCCGGCGCACAGAATCTTTTTTTGAGTGGAGGTGAAGGAGGTGGAAGCATGGGTGGTGGAAGTGGCTGAGGTAGCGGTGGAGGTTGTGGTGGTAGTGGAGGGTGTGAGGGTGGTGGACGTAGGGATAAGAGGGGAGTCAGGTAGGGAGATGGGAGTTGCGGTGAGGGTGGGGGCCAAGTGAGGGGCCAGGATAGAGGGGCGATGGTGGCAGGTGGGGCAGTGGAGACGAGGTTGGTGGCGGAGGTCTCCATATTCACTCACACATTTGTCTAGTTCTGGACTGAGCACGCTAGACAGATCCCAATGGCAGGGGGACAAAGGGATCAGAGTCAAATCACTGGGACAGTTTTCAAGGTCACTCGTTTATGACTTGACTAATCGGCTGGAGGGTGGCGAGGGGCACTGTTTATTTTAGGCACTGTTTTCAATTCGCGGTCACAAAGTTTAACGCTGTTTTTTTTTTTTTTTTTTTAACGATAGCACAACTTCACCCAATAACTAGCCGACACAAGGGTTGTAAGAAGTCTTTTCGACTACACACTCGGTATGCACTCGGTATGCAGGGCACAGTTAAACACGGGAAGCCGGATGCGAAATCCTTGGTCACCGAGACAGCGTATTTTGGAGGCCCAGAGCCCTATCTCCCCTTTCCTTAAGGGCGAGAATCCACAGGTAGCCTAACACCAACCTGGCACTACGGTCAGGCGCGGCACCACGGCACCTCGGCATTCACAGCACTTCCACGATTAGGTATTTGTTTGCACTGTCTCAAGCGATACACTTAATCACTTCATACCTATATCAGGATACGCGCGGGCACTTTCCAAGTCAGCGAATATAAGTTCCAAGGTCCTATTCCTTGTATGACTTCGCAAAGCCTATCGGAAATCCGGAGCAGAACCGCGGTGACGCGACGCTTCTCTCTCTCTCTCTCTCTCTCTCTCTCTGTAACCTAACCTAACCTAACCTAACCAAACTAACCTAACCTAACCTAACCTAACCTAACCTAACCTAACCTAACCTAACCTAACCTAACCTTTACTCTCTCTCTCTCTCTCTCTCTCTCTCTCTCTCTCTCTCTCTCTCTCTCTCTCTCTCTCTCTCTCTCTCTCTCTCTCTCTCTCTCTCTCTCTCTCTCTCTCTCTCTCTCTCTCTCTCTCTCTCTCTTTTTTTATTTTTTTTATTTAAACAGTTAGTACATAAAGTAATATACATTGAACTTAAAGTTGTGTATTGGCGTGCACAGCTATTTCAAAAGTTCAGTTTTATATTTACAGGGAAATTAAATACAATACATAGTATATACATAAAATACATCACAGTTTGGTTCACGTGAGGGGTACTAGCGGCGAGGGCAGTGTGCCTCTCCAGGTGTTGGCGGCTCGCTTTGCCTGATGTGTGGACATTCGTGACACATCAGGCGTGGCCCTCGTGAAGCCATTCCACAGTCGCGCTACCCGGGCTTTATAAGTTCGTTGGTGCTGCGAACTGTGGGAGAGAGGCACAATCACCCGGTGATGTCCTGCTTGTGCTTGTCGTGTTGTCCTGTGTGCTGGGTGTAGCGGCAGGCACAGCTGGGTGAGGTGGGGAGTGCTCAGTACCTGAGTCTTGTGACAGACAGTCAGGGCTGAGACGTCCCGGCGATGTTCGAGAGACGTCATACTGGCAGGAATCTCCGCTTCTTCCCCCAGCAAGCGGAGGGCACGTCTCTGCACCGCGTCCAGGCGCCGAGTGTGGGTGGCGGCTCCGGACATCCATGCCAAGGCACCATATTCCATACAAGGGCGAATCTGTGCCTTGTATAGGGTCAGGATGCCTCGGGAGTCAAGGCTACCCGCCACCCTGCGAAGGGCAGACACACGTTGAGAGGTCTGGCGGGCTACGGTCGTGATATGCTGGTCGTATCGCAGCTCCCGGTCAATGGTGATTCCCAGGACTTTGATGGTATCCTGAAGGGGCAGCCGAACCCCCTCAAACTGTAGCTGTCCCTCCACTGCCTGAGAGGCAGCAGGAGACCGGGAGACTACCATGGCGTGTGTCTTGTTCGGCGCGAAATCGACCTGCCACGCCTTCCCCCACTCCTCCGCTGCCTTCAGCTGCTTGTTGACGGCGGCGACGGCACGCTGGCTGTCCTGGCGGCAGTAGGAGAGTGAAAACGTACAGTCGTCAGCGTACGCCTTCACTGCTGGAAGCTGACGGAGCAGGTCATCTATATACACGTTCCACAGGACTGGCCCCAGCACCGAGCCCTGTGGAACTGAAGCTCTTATTCTGGCAGGCTTGGAGATCCTTCCGTTGAGTGCTACTCGGAGTGTTCTTCCTTGGAGGTAGTCCTCGAGCAGCCTCAGGAGACTCCCGGCGACACCCTTGGCGCGTAACTTTGCCAGAAGGCCAGAGTGCCACACTCGGTCAAAGGCGCCGGCGATGTCCAGAGCCACCACGAGTGTGTCCAGGCCTTCGTCGAGGGTGTCCTGCCATTCTTGTGAAAGAAGAAGGAGGAGGTCGGAAGTGGAGCGGCCTGGCCTGAAACCAAACTGGTGAGGGGAGACAAGACTGTGTTGGTTCAGGTGTCTCCAGAGGGTTTCAGCAATTAACTTCTCGAACACTTTGCCCATGGTGGATAAAAGGGAGATGGGTCTGTAGTGTCGAGGGTCAGTCTTGGATTCCTTTTTGTGAACAGGAACCACATGAGCCTCCTTCCAGGCAGCTGGCCACTTGTTTTGCTCGAGACAGGCAGCAAAAATAGTAGCCAGAGGTCCTGACAGCTCCCTGGCACAGTTTTTAAGTACTCGAGGGCTGATGTTATCAGGGCCTGTTGCTTTCCCTACATCAATGTCCCTGAGTACTTTCTCCACCTCTGCTGCAGTGACCAGGACTGATGTGATGGTGTGGTCAGTTTCCCGTGGCAGAACAGGTGGGGGGCGGCTGGGGTCCCTTACTTGCATTTTTTCAGCAAATGCAGTTGCCAAGAGAGCGGCCTTGTCTTCACTACTCGTGGCTGTGGACCCGTCTGCCCTGGTGAGGGGGGGAACGCTGTCCTGGTGGAGTAGTCCTTGCCGCTCCTTGACGAGAGCCCACCACGTCTTGTGACCTACACCCGGACCGCTCAGCTTCCGCCTCATCACCTCTTCCCAGTGTTTCCTCGCCCATTTGGAGGTAGATGTCATCCTCTCTCTCTCTCTCTCTCTCTCTCTCTCTCTCTCTCTCTGTCGTATACTTTGTTTAAATTTGAAGCACTTATCATGTGGTAATGATATGTAATTCACGTTTAATAGTTGATAGTGACAAATATCCAGAATGGAAAGAGAGAGAGAGAGAGAGAGAGAGAGAGAGAGAGAGAGAGAGCGTTCCATACGGTCTTAGTCTCATCATACAGTGGGAAAATGAACACTTACAAGGAATTTAAGATCAGGGAGAGGGAAGAGGAAGAAAGAACAAACAACAGCAGACTTGTTGACATTTACAGGGCTATTTGTGGAAACTAAACTATCTAGCAGAGAACAAGATAAGACGAAAAGCAATTAGGAGTAAAGGAGAAGGGGGAAGAGAAGGAATAACAGAAGGAAAAATGTGTAAGCTTAATTCTCTCTCTCTCTCTCTCTCTCTCTCTCTCTCTCTCTCTCTCTCTCTCTCTCTCTCCTCTC